>JAYESA010000003.1:64792628-65085128 GCA_036927795.1 Iris macrosiphon | reverse complement strand
CCTCCAAATCTAGCCTCCACACTAAATCTAGGCTCCACACACCTAGGTTAGGGAAAATGCAAGGTTAGGGTTCACATAAAGAAGAAGAAATAGAAGAAAGAAGGAAGAAAAAAATGAAACACTTACTTTGGAAGAAGGAAGGAAGAAGAAAGAAGAATTGGAGAAGAAGAAGAAGTGAAGAAGAAGAAGAATATGAAGGGAGGGGGCTGTGGCTGCTGTGTGGTCGGGTGAGGGGCTGGGAATAGGGGTCGGCCACACTAAATAAGGGTTCACAAATTCTCCAAATTCCCAAAATGCCCTCCTAACTTGGGTTTAGGGTTTCGGGTTCCAAAAGCACTCAAACTAACTCCAAATCTCTCCCACTAACCCACTAAAAATATAATAAATATTTTTAAGCCCCAAAATAATCCTTACAAGGGTGTGGGCTGGGTCGGACATGGGTCCACTAGGGTCTGACATGGGTCTAGGCTAGCCAAAACCCTAAAATAATCAATTAAAAAATAATACAATCACTATTTAAATATAAATATATTTAATTAAATACAATTCACAATTTACTAAAAAAATACCTATTTTTTAGAATCGGGTAGTGACAAGCCTACCCTCCTTAAAATAATTTCATCCTCGAAATTAAAAAGATGAAACTAGGACAGGAATGCAAGGAAAGAACCATACCTCAAGGCTCGAAGAGATAGGGATATCGCTCGTGCATTTCATCCTCCCTCTCCCAGGTCGACTCACCTGGAGAGTGATGCCTCCACGCGACGCGAACCAAGGGAATAGTCTGGTTCCTCAAAACCTTCTCCCGCCGATCCAGAATCTCCATCGACTGCTCTGGATAGCTAAGAGTAGGGCCCACCACGATCTCTGAGTGATCCAATACGTGACTGAGATCCGCCACGTACCTTCTCAACTGCGACACATGGAATACATCATGAACTCCCTCCAGCGTAGGCGGCAACTCAAGCTTATACGCCACGGTGCCGACCCTCTCAAGGATACGAAAGGGTCCGACGAAACGTGGGCTAAGCTTCCTGCCTCCACCGAAGCGAATAGTGCCCCGCGTCGGAGAAATCCTCAGGAATACCAGATCTCCAACCTAGCACAAACAAGGTCTCTGCACTTAGTCTAAAATAAGCAATCACAAGCAAACACAAGAACAAAATCTAGATTCTAAGCTATACCTCGAACTCCAAAGGTCTCCGGTGGCTATCGGCCCAATGCCGCTGCCTGTCCTGCGCCACCCGAAGTCTATCTCTAATGAGCTTGACCTTCTCTGCTGCATCAACCACCATCTCCGGGCCAAGCAAAGCTCTCTCGCCTACACCATCCCATGATAACGGAGTGCGATACCTCCGTCCATACAACGCCTCGAATGGTGACATCTCGATACTTGCTTGGTACCTGTTGTTATAAGCAAACTCTACCAAGTGCAAGTGATCCTCCCAAGAGCCTCTGAAATCCAAAATACAAGTGCGAAGCATGTCCTCAAGTGTCTGAATGGTCCTCTCTGACTGACCATCTGTCTGTGGGTGATATGCACTACTAAACTTGAGCTGGGTGCCCAAGCTAGCCTGTAGACTCCTCCAGAAATACGAAGTAAAGCGACTGTCCCGATCTGATACTATGCTCACAGGAACTCCATGCAGTTTGACTATCTGGCGCACATACATCTCTGCTAGTCTCTCTGTAGACGTACCCACTTTGAATGGTAGAAAGTGGGCCGATTTGGTCAACCTGTCCACGATGACCCAAATCGCATCCTTCCCGCCTGGAGAATGGGGAAGTCCAGAAACAAAATCTATGGTCACATGCTCCCATTTCCCTCCGAAATGGGTAACGGCTGGAGCAAACCTCCTGGCCTCTGCCTCTCCGCCTTCACCTGCTGGCACACTAAGCATCGAGATACGAAGCGTGCTACCTCTCGCTTCATCCCGTACCACCATACATACTCTCTCAGATCTTTATACATCTTGTTGGCACCTGGATGCATAGAGTACTTGGATCGATGCACCTCCTGAAGAACCTCCTCGCGCAACGACCCACTCGGCACACACAACCTGGTACCATGCCGCAATGAACTATCATCAGCAATGGTGAAGTCATCTGACAATCCCATCTGAACCTGCGCCCTGATGCTCCTCAGGGACTCATCCTCAAACTGTGTAGCCCTGATCCGGTCTACCAACTCTAACTGAATCTGCAGTCCCCACATCTGCATCTTAACTCCAGGCACTATCACCTCAATGCCCAAGCTCTCTAGATCTGCCAGAAGATAATGATCTGTAGTCAGGCATATAACTTCCGGATACCTGCTCAACGCATCCGCAACTACGTTCGCCTTCCCTGGATGATACTACAACAATATATCGAAGTCTTTCATCAACTCCAACCATCTTCTCTGCCTCATGTTCAGCTCTTTTTGGGTAAACACATACTTCAAGCTCTTGTGGTCTGTGAAGATCTCCACACGCTCTCCATATAAATAGTGTTTCCACAACTTCAGAGCAAAGATGACCGCTGCCAACTCCAAATCGTAGGTAGGGTAGTTCTTCTCATGAGGACGTAATTGCCTAGAAGCATAGGCAATCACCCTCCCATTCTGCTGCAACACACAACCCAGTCCCTTCCCCGATGTATCACTATAGATAGTGAATCCTCCAGAACCTGATGGCAACGTCAACACTGGAGCTGTCGTCAACCTCCTCTTCAGTTCATCAAAGGCGATCTGGCACTCCTCTGACCAAATAAACTCCACGTCCTTCCGAGTCAGCCTGGACAACGGCTCTGCAATCCGGGAAAAATCCTGAACAAATCTCCTGTAGTAACCTGCCAGTCCCAGGAAACTTCTGACCTCGGCTACTGAACTCGGAGCACTCCATGCCTCAACTGCCATGATCTTTCTCGGATCCACCGAGATACCCTCTCCAGTCACCACATGACCAAGGAATTCAACCTTGTCAAGGAAGAACTCATACTTCGAAAGCTTTCCATAAAGCTTCTCCTTTCTGAGAGTCTCCAACACTATCCTCAGATGCTCCTCGTGCTCCTCTGGGGTCTTCTAATACACCAAGATGTCATCTATAAACACCACTACAAATCTGTCCAGATGCTGATGGAACACCTTGTTCATCAGATTCATGAATACTGCCGGGGCATTAGTCAACCCAAACGACATCACCATGAACTCGTACTGTCCATATCTGGTCCGAAAAGCTATCTTCGGAATATCCTCCTTCCTGACCTTCACCTGGTGGTAGCCTGTCCTCAGATCAATCCTGGAAAACACCCTCGCTTCGCTCAACTGGTCAAAAAGATCATCAATATGCGGCAGCGGATACTTGTTCTTGATTGTGAGGCTGTTCAGAGCCCTGTAGTCGATACACATCTGTATCGACCCATCCTTCTTCGACACAAAAAGTACCGGAGCACCCCACGGGGAAGAACTAGATATGATAAATCCCTTGTCCTGAAGCTCATCCACCTGCTTCTTCAACTCTATCAGCTCACTGTTGCTGACTCTATAGACGTGCTGGGATATCGGCTCCGCGCCTGGCACCAAGTCTATAGAGAACTCCACATATCTGTCCGGAGGTAACCCTGGCAACTCCTCCGAAAAGACATCCATGTACTCCTCTATCAGTGGATGTAGCGACCTCGTCTCTACCACCAGGGCTCCGCAGAAGACTCCTTCGGTCTGCTCCGCTGCTCCTCTGGCAAACTGAAACTCTGGCTCACCCGGTGGACTAAACAAAACTCTGCCTCCACGACAATCTATACTAGCATAATGTATACTCAACCATCCATCCCGAGTACAATATCGTAGCTTGGAAGTGGCATTACGAGCAGGCACACACTCAACTCCCGGCCTCCCAAGGTAACTCTTCGGTCTCTGCAGACATCACTGACTAGGATGATACCACTCCCGGTTGTGATCTTGCAGAGTCCAGCTAAAGGTTCAGCAACAAGATGGTGTCTAACAGCAAAAGATACAGACACAAAGCTATGGGAAGCACCAAAATCAAATAAAGCAAGTGCTGGAATAGAATCAAGAAGAACAGAACCTGAGATCACATCACCAACGGGCTCGGCCTCGTCTACGGTCAGGGCAAAAGCTCGCCCCTGCTGTCCTCCTCGGTGCTGCTGCTGGTGCTGGGCGAACCTCTGCTGCTAAATCTGCAAGGGCTGTCCTCTCTACTGTGCTGCAGGTGCTCTGGCTGGTTCCCTCTGAGTGGCTCCTCCGCCCTGAGCTGTATGGGCAAGCGCTGAAGGACAATCCTTCAGCTGGTGATCTGTTGCTCCACACAACAAACATCTGCCCAGCCTCTTTCTGTATATGTCCCATCTGTGCCCTGACTTCCTACAGAAAGGGCAAACGATGGGCTACCTCTGGCCCAGCTGCTGTCCCTGCCTCTGCTACTGGGGTGCCTGCCGGAAGGGCGCACGACCTTGACTCTGGTGCTGCTTGGTCTGCTGGAATAGACTCTTGGCTGGGCCTGCACTGCTGCCTGCTCCTGAAGCATCTCTGCTCCTCTTGGTCTTCAGCTCCAGGTCATCCTCAGCCCTCTGAGCGTCGCTGACAATCTGCTCGAAGGTCACCTCGCGGTCACTCATAGTCAAGGACTTGACCGCTATGACCAACCCTTTGCGGAACTTCCGCGCCTTCGCTGCCTCAGACAACCCCTCAATAAATCTGCCCAGACGGCAGAACTCTGCTGCATACTCATCCACTAGCATACTCCCCTGGACGAGCGCCTCGAACTGACTCTCTAAAGCACTGAGAGCCACATTCGGGAAGAACTTCTCCTTGAAAAGCTTCTTGAAAGCCTCCCAAGTCAGTCCCGGAACTGCTATCCGCGTATCCATGCGGTACCAAGTAAGGGCAAGGTCGAACATCTGGCTGCCCGCTGCCTTGATTTGCATGCTGGCTGGGATCATCGCCAGCCTGAAGATGCCCTCTATATGCTCGATCCAGTCATCGGCGTACAGGATCCCCTCTGTACCCAGAAACTCCTTGGGCCGCATCCTCTGGAAGTCGATAAAAGTGCCCGGCCTAGGATGCTGTGCCTGATCTGCCTGTGGCTGGATCTGAGCCACTCTGTCGACCGCTGTCATAGCCACCTGATGAGCATTCTCAATGCCCATCCTCATAACATCCACCTGGCGGTGCTGCGCGTCCATCATCTCTCGAAAAAACGCGAACAACTACGTGGCATCCACTGGTGCAGGCGGTGGTGAAGGAGGTACCACCGGAACAACTGGGGTGACTCTCGGATCAATGGGAGTAAGGGGATCTCCGAGAGAAATAGACGCTCCCTCAACCGCAGGAGTGGCGAGTGGAGCGGTAGCGGCTGCAGGAAGTCGGGTAGGAAGAGAGGTGGCAGACCTCTCGGTGGCAGCTGCTGGGACGGTGCACTGAGATCTGGTCTTTGGAGGCATCCTGAACACAGATCAAAAGAAGTCAATATAGTGCAAGAAATGATATCATCAAAGAAGGACAATAATTTTGCAAAAGAAAACAATTTTAGGAAAATTAAAGATAGCAAAAGAAATCAGGAAGGGTCCTAGTTGTGATTGAGCACACTCTCTCAGCCTATATCCTATTGCAGGTAAACCTAAAAACTAGACCTGCATGGGCCACCACCAAAAACGTGTCACGATCCGCACCCGAAAAATTGGGCATGAGTCGTAGGTAGGTCTAGCCTACGCCGCAGAATCGGCGGTAGAACGTTGTAAAGGTCCGTTCTAGGTCAAACAAATCTATATATAACTCACAAAAAAATCTGCCATGACCTCTCCAAAAGGAGGGCAACCACGCAATATATATATGAATAATCCTCTCCCAAAAGGAGGGCAACCACGCAATATATATATGAACTCTCAATCACAAAATCTAGGGGAAGAGTAAAAGCATGATATGATAGCAAAAGGAAACAAGGAAACACAGAGCAAGACAATATCCAAAATATACAGTCCAAGTCTATAATAGTCTACAACATCTCACAGGCAACAAAAGAATAAGTACAATCATCCAGAAATAAACCACTGGAAACAACCCAGGAAACCCACCTAGCTAATTAGGGTGCTATAGGCGTCTCCTCGGCGCACTCCTCCTCGATCTCGGGGTCACAACACTCGTCAACACCCGGCCCGTAGAACGTCAGGCAATAGTCCTCAGGATCCTCTGGAAAAAATATGCCCAGTCACTGGAGCGAAGTACATAACTCTGAAAGCAACTCCAAATACATGGTAAGTTGTATATGACGAGCAATATAAAAGTATACAAGATGCACAGGAAATAAATATATGCTGGAGCACAATAAGTAGCTGCAATGTAAACTGGAGAATAATACAAGTAGTGGAAAAGTAACTGCAGGTGAGAAAACATGAATACTAGCTAAGTGCCTTGAGCACAAGTTCGTTATGTGATCGGCTTAGGTTGCACATGAAAAACACTACGATAACTCCGTTATGCATGAGTTGCATAACCGACATACACATGAATACTGTTTGGCTTTGATCACATAACCAACTCCTACTCCCCTCCCCCACTAATACTCTTGGATCCAACCACAACACGCTACATACATGATAATAGCTCGCGCATACGAAGGCGAGAGCACAAGAAGCACATGATAGCACATGAGAATCAATACCCGAAGCATATGTTGAAATACACATGATAGAGTACCCGCTGAACACGGTAAGGGGGATAGCATCTCATGACGGGATCCACTAGTACCAGCTCGTGTAACAATGTGTCAGAATTAAGTATTACAGTTCTAGAACAGGTGATATAAACGCTATCATGAAATAGAAACTTTCAGAGGTAGGTACTCGCCTGATGTCCTGAGCAACTGATGAGGATCGAGATCCGGACCGGTGTCGCAAGAACCAATTGCGAAAAGCAGAATTAAACAGGGTTCTAAGGATTTAAACTGATATAAAATAATTAAAAACAGGCTTCTAGGGCTATTCTAGGTCGAACGGGTCAAACCGGTGAAATTCGGGTCAAAAAGTCAACCATGGATCCAAAAAGTCAACTCTAGGTCAAAACTAGGTCAAACGTTGACTTTTACGGTCAACGGGGACAATTATGGTCAAAGCTAGGTCAAACTAGGGTGCCCCTGAAATTCTAGGTCAAACCGAGCTCATTAAGCTAGAAAACTCTCAAACTCGCCTCTTCGAGATACCGGGATACCCTCGGTATCCGATATCTCGTCCTAGGCCACGCACCCCACCTAAACCCGCTAAAACCTATGCTAGCACTCGTAAATATATATATACATAAGCATATAAAAATTACTTCAATACTATTCCTAGGCTATTGCTCAAATACCCCGCTCGAAACTCAATACCTTAGATATCTCAAGGTATTGAGATACCTCGGTATCCCAAGGTATTGAGATACCGCTCTCAAACCCCTCTAACTAGTTATCTAGTTGCTATATAAGTATGTAGATATATATATATCTAGCTATAATCTAGGCTATATATATATCTATCTATCATATCTATACATATGTACGTATCTATATTCATATATATATATGGATATCCACACACATATACATACCCATATACCTCACTTACCTATACATATATATATAACTATATGTATATAGATATCTATACTCTTAGATAGATATATATCTAACACCTAGCTATCTATCTATCCTTCTAACTATTATCTATCTATCTATTGACCTACGTATCTATCTAACTACCTATTTATCTATCTAATAATCTATCTATCTATCAACTATTTACCTATCTATTTAACTATCTATCTATCTAATTTACTAATCTATATAACTTATATCTAGATCTATCTAATCTATATATCTATATCTCCCTCTCCCTCGCTCGCTACGCCAATCCTCGCTGCGAATGCTGGAGCTTTACTGTGCTGTTGCTGCTGCCCTTATGCTGTGCAGCTGCTGCTGCTCTTGCTGAGACTGCTGCTGTGCTGCTGCTGCAGCATAATGCTACTGTGCTGCTGCTGCAGCACAATGCTACTGTGCTGCTGCTTGCTGCTGGGCTAGTGGCTGATGCCCCCCCTCGCTTCGCCACACACACGAGCACGCACACACATAGACACACATATACATATACATATATATATATATATAACTATAACTATATATATATATATATATATATATATATATATATATATATATATATATATATATATATATATATATATATATATATATATATAAACACCTATTTACATATATATATGCACACACACACAGATATATATATATATACAAATACACACTCAAAGATATATATATATACACATACACATTTATACATATATATATATATATATATATACACATTTACACACACGCACACTTATACATACATATATATATATATATATATATATATATATATATATATATATATATATATATATATATATAGACACAAATACACAAACACAACACAACGCACACAACACACAACAACACACCCCACTCACGCCCAACGATCCCGACACGCACAAACACCCATAAATATATAAAATATAACCCGAGAACTCTAGCGCACACTCCCCGATGCTAACCCAACGCGCGCACAAGCCCGAAACTAGGAAACCAAGTCGAAATGGCCGTTCGGTCATTTCGACGAACACGCGGTGTGCGGTTCGGAAAACCTCCTGAAACGCACACCAAACCAACTCAGAATCGGCCCAAAATTTACCCACGGGTTCAAAACGATGTCTAGATCCTAGAAAAATACTACCGCATCGATTCTAGGCCCGTGGCAAAAACGCGCACGCACTTAGAATCGGCGAGGACGAAAATCCCAATTTCGTCCGAAACGCCCGTTTCTCCGCGACACAATTTCCCGTGTCCGAACGGAGACACGCACTCACCCTCAAGACACTCGACAACGTCTACTTAGGTCCGTTTAACCTAGGGCATCATCCAAAATTGGGCCAAATTCGGATTCTACCCGAAATTGACACAAAACCTAGTGACAAAGTCTCTAAACTCAACCAAACTTGTTCCAACTTCCTCCCACGGGTAGGCTTAGGGTCTAGGAAGATTCTAAAATACTAATTACACTACATAAAAATAATTAGCAAGGGGAAGTTAGGGTTTATCTCTTGGGAGTTGAAATCCCAAGGCCAAAGTCTCCCAATCACTAAAAATTACCTTCCTCAAGCTCCAAGCCTCCAAATCTAGCCTCCACACTAAATCTAGGCTCCACACACCTAGGTTAGGGAAAATGCAAGGTTAGGGTTCATATAAAGAAGAAGGAATAGAAGAAAGAAGGAAGAAAAAAATGAAACACTTACTTCGGAAGAAGGAAGGAAGAAGAAAGAAGAAGTGGAGAAGAAGAAGAAGTGAAGAAGAAGAAGAATATGAAGAGAGGGGGCTGTGGCTGCTGTGTGGTCGGGTGAGGGGCTGGGAATAGGGGCCGGCCACACTAAATAAGGGTTCACAAATTCTCTAAATGCCCAAAATGCCCTCCTAACTTGGGTTTTGGTTTTCGGGTTCCAAAAGCACTCAAACTAACTCCAAATCTCTCCCACTAACCCACTAAAAATATATAAATATTTCTAAGCCCCAAAATAATTCTCACAAGGGTGTGGGCTGGGTTGGACATGGGTCCACTAGGGTCTGACATGGGTCCAGGCTAGCCAAAACCCTAAAATAATCAATTAAAAAAATAATACAATAACTATTTAAATATAAATATAATTAATTAAATAAAATTTATAATTTACCAAAATAAAAAAAACCTATTTTCTAGAATCGGGTAGTGACACTTCGGAATCGATTCCCATATTCAGTGGACCGTGCCCCCGGGATCGACTTAGCGGCAGAGTCAGGAGGGACCTCTCCGCTGTTATCTTTTATTGCCTCGGATTTCGATGTCGCTTGTTGCTTTCGTGCTTTGAGTTGGTTTTGGATTTGCTTGGGTTTTCTTGAACGGTTTTAATGATTTCATTATTTTCGTTCATTGAATTGCAATTCAATTCTGAGATTGGAAAGAGTGGAAGGAGTATTGATCGAGCTGTTCGTGCAATGCAGGTGAACGAGCAGTAGGCGGCTTGCGAGCGGAGTCGTGAAGCACCTCTTTCCTTCTCCTTTCCTTCCAACCAAGTGAGTGGCTACCATCCCGATTAGCTAGTCCTGCTTCCAGTCTTCACATCTAATTAATCTTGCATCCTTGTTGCCCCGATCAGACGATACCAAGTAATAATAAAAGATACCAAGATAAAAAGGGAATAGACTTGGATTGTATTGCTTGTCAACCAAACTTGTGAACTGTTATCTTATCGTATGCTAGTTCATTGCAAATGTTCTATAAATTGTGCTAAATATGGAACCCATCTTATATATGCATAATTGTTCAGGGAGGCTATGCTAAATGAATCATGCATTACTGCTTGTCGTGTACTCGTATTCTTGCACTCGTGTTGCCTCAACTGCATGAATTATTAACTAAATAATCGTGTTCGATCATGGACAACTTGTGCATAAGGTATTGGTTCTACGAACGGTCGCTGGGGCACTGGCACCGATCCGATTCGGGCAGAACTCGTGTGTAGTCATCGTGTTCGGGACAGGATAGCTTGCAGCGCATCGTGTATTCTCGTAGCATGCTATCCTTCTCCTCGACTACGTCTATTATGGCAATCATGCTAGTGATCTCCTGTATATTTAAACCTGTTGCAAACTAACTTGTGTCTTCGTGGCAGGGAAGGCATGGTAAGTATTGTGCAGGTAGTTCAGACGGACAGGTAAAATCTACCGAACGGTGGCAAGTTCATTTCAGTAAATTCTATATGCTGCTTACTTGTAAATGAACTAAGGCAAGATAGAAACCTACAAACATATGCATGCTTCATATAAATAATGTGTTGATTGGTATAGTTCGGTTAGCTCACCTTCACCAGTATATTTTGACATACTGACCCTCGTTAAAACAGGTTCTCCGCACCAAGGCGAACCGAGCGAGGAGCCAAAGTCTTCTTCCCGATCCAGTCCAAATATTGGCGCATCCTGATCGCGCCACATTTTGAAGTGCTTGAAGAAAGGAGCTTGCAACTCTTCATACACAAATGCAGCTCTGTGGCAAAGCTGTCCTCCAGCTTGGAGGTCTATACATTTTAAAGTTTAGTAAAGGGATGTAATGTACAGGACTGCTATCTCATTTTGAGTCAACACTTTTGTAAGCCCGTGCGGCATATTAGCTGACTCGTTCAAGAGTTTGTAATAGATGTTCATTATCAATAAAGAGAACTTTTCCATGTTTCAAATCTGTGTTTTAATTTATCTGCGTACTCTGAATATATGCTCGTTATGCAAAATACTTTAGCCTTATGCGGGCGCAACCCCAGGCCCGTACGGCATCTCGATTCGGGGGACGCCCCAACGATTCTACGGAATCGGGTCGTGACATAGTGATATCAGAGCACAGATTCAAGTTCCTTAGACTCTCGTACTGGAAAAGTTCCTTTAATGATCAAATTCCTGTGCGAACTCTTGAACTCGCTAGGCCAAAATGAGATACATTCATGCAATAAGTCCATAATACATTATGATCCTAATGTAATTTACCTTCTTTTGAAGGAATGGCTCCAGCGCAATCTGCAGCGCAAGCACCGGACGAAATACAAGACCAAGGAAGTAGTTCGGACACTTCGGGAAGTTCAGAGAGCCAGCGAGCCGTGACAAGCATCGATCCCATCCAGCAAATATTGCGGATGTTGGAGGCAAACCAACAAAGGGACGAGGCTCGCTACGAACGGGCCGAGAAGCGAGCGGAGGAGAGTCAGCTCAAGTTTTAAGACAATATAGAAGCTCGATTCTCAGTCCAACAGAAGCAGGTAGATGCCCTGCAACAGATCATTCAGACTTTGGCTTCCAACCATTCTGCTGCAATAGCAACAACTCCGGTGGAATAGCCCGCGCTTGAAGTAGAGACGCCGCATATTCCAAGGGCGAGGGATGTGACTGCCTTTGACTTTGGCCACTTCAAGAAAGTCTACAACACTCCATTCAACGGGACTGAGGAAGCAGTCGTAGCTCTAGATTGGTTGGCCGAACTTGAAGACCACTTTGCTCTGGAGGTCCCCGAAGAGAAGCGCGTCGTATGCGCTCAACTACAGCTCTGCCTCAACGCGTACGATTGGTGGGACGTGCATCGGCGATCTCTTCAATTTGATCACAGAGAGGAGGCGATCTCGTGGACGACTTTTTATGCCGCGTTCGAAGAGGAGTTTATACCCCCTCCAGTACAACGTCAAATGGAGAACGAGTTCATGCAACTAAGGCAAGGCAGTATGACAGTTAAACAGTATTCTGTCGAATTCAGCTGACTCTTCAAATTCGCTAGGGCCTATTTACCTGATGCAGCGAGTCGAGCTAGAAGGTTTGAAGGTGGTCTACGCCCTGCCATCCATGCGCACTTAGTCATTCATCAGTACAGGACAATGCGTGAAGTCATGAATCACGCCCTATTGCTTGAACCATAGTATCCTCACGTTCCTACCGGCGCTGTGCATACCTACAATCACAAACATCAAAGCAACGAGAGAGGAAACAACACTGCAAAGCGACAAAATGACGGTTGTCAGCAAATAAAGCATTGAGCAATACATGTCAATTCTGCAAAAAGCTTGGACACGATAAGAAAGATTGCTGCTTGAGACTTGGGTTATGCCTCGCTTGTGGAAAACCAGGCCATGCCATCAATTCCTGTCCGAACCTTCCTGATCGTCGTCCTCGGCATAATATTCCTTAGAGGTAGACCCTATTCCTATGTTTTGGGACGAAACTTCCAATTGGTTGGGTAGAATGTAGCGCCCCGTTCCCCCGGTGCGGGGAGCGCGGCTAAGAAACACAAGACGGTATCGTTCGATCGGGATAGATTGAAACAAGAACTCGTCCTCATTATGGATTTGTTTCTTCGAAATCGATTCCCATATTTAGTGGACCGTGCCCCCGGGATCGACTTAGCGGCAGAGTCAGCAGGGACCTCTCCGCTGTTATCTTTTATTGCCTCGGATTTTGATGTCGCTTGTTGCTTTCGTGCTTTGAGTTGGTTTTGGATTTGCTTGGGTTTTCTTGAACGGTTTCAATAATTTTATTATTTTCGTTCATTAAATTGCACTTTAATTCCAAGATTGGAAAGAGTGGAAGGAGTATTAATCGAGCTATTCGTGCAATGCAGGTGAACGAGCAATAGGCGGCTTGTGAGCGGAGTCGTGAAGCACCTCTTTCCTTCTCCTTTCCTTCCAACCAAGTGAGTGGCTACCATCCCGATTAGCTTGCCCTGCTTCCAGTCTTCACATCTAATTAATCTTGCATCCTTGTTGCCCCAATCAGACGATACCAAGTAATAATAAAAGATACCAGATAAAAAGGGAATAGACTTGGATTGTATTGCTTGTCAACCAAACTTGTGAACTATTATCTTATCGTATGCTAGTTCATTGAAAATGTTCTATAAATCGTGCTAAATATGGAACACATCTTGTATATGCATAATTATTCAGGGAGGCTATGCTAAATGAATCATGCATTACTGCTTGTCGTGTACTCGTGTTCTTGCACTCGTGTTGCCTCAACTGCATGAATTGTTAACTAAAGAATCGTGTTCGATCATGGACAACTTGTGCACAAGGTATTGATTCTGCGGATGGTCGCTTGGGCACTGGCACCGATCCGATCCGAGGGGAACTCGTGTGTAGTCGTCGTGTTCGGGACAGGATAGCTTGCAGCGCATTGTGTATTCTCGTAGCATGCTATCCTTGTCCTCGGCTACGTCCATTATGGCAATCATGCCAGTGATCTCCTGTATATTTAAACCTTTTGCAAACTAATTTGTGTCTTCGTGGCAGGGAAGGCATGGTAAGTATTGTGCAGGTAGTTCAGACGGGCAGATAAAATCCACCGAACGGTGGCAAGTTCATTTCAGTAAATTCTATATGCTGCTTACTTGTAAATAAATTAAGGCAAGATAGAAGCCCACAAAAATATGCATGCTTCATATAAACAACGTGTTGATTGGTATAGTTCGGTTAGCTTACCTTCACCAGTATATTTTGACATATTGACCCTCGTTGAAACAGGTTCTCCGCACCAAGGCGAACCGAGCGAGGAACCGAAGTCGTCTTCCCGATCCAGTCCAGCTGTTGGCGCATCCTGATCGTGCCGCATTTTGAAGTACTTGAAGAAAGGAGCTTGCAACTCTTCATACATAAATACAACTCCGTAGAAAAGCTGTCCTCCAGCCTAGAGGTCTATACATTTTGAAGTTTAATAAAGGGATGTAATGTACAGGACTGCTATCTCATTTTGAGTCAACACTTTTGTAAGCCCGTGCGACATATTAGTTGATTCGTTCAAGAGTTTGTAATAGATGTTCATTATCAATAAAGAGAACTTTTCCATGTTTCAAATATGTGTTTCAATTTATTTGCGTACTCTGAATATGTGCTCGTTATGCAAAATACTTTAGCCTTGTGCAGGCGCAACCCCAGGCCCGCACGACATCATGATTCGGGGGACGCCCCAATGATTCTACGGAATCGGATCGTGACACACTGCTGGACTTTTGCATATCAACTATTTAGAAGACTTATCGCATACTGAGTTTCCCCAATTTGATAAGAAGATATCCAGTACTCGTCAATTATTGATAGCCGGACAAGAAAAACGAATATTGACATCTCTAGTAGGCGACAAACCTTTCGCTTCTTTGCGAATGAGACATATTCTAAGCCAGCTTTCTTGTTTGGTGATGCCATTCATTAATCTTCTCAGCCTAAGAATAAGAAGGATAAATAGTTATTCACTGTTTATGGTAGGTTCATGTATCTTCCAGAGATGTTAAGAAGTTTTTTATTGTCTGCTTTCTCATACGCTACTTATCCATGGAAGATTGAGTTGGATTTGACTCCCATTACTAATGGAACTAAGCCAGGAAAAATCTGCTACAAACATGGTCGTTTATTCAGTTTCGGTGATGGACATTCAGTCAAAATGCGAGGACTTCATCCTGGGAACGTACTAAATGAAGATTCTTTGTTGATTTAACATATCCAGACTCCTTTGTTCACCAATATTTATACTGACGCTGAAGGCATTTATCCTCAGAAGAACGTCCGGATGCCAACATGGTTGACAAATGAAAATATCTATTAGCGTCGAGTGACAACCTGGATATTGGATCAATATACTGAGAATCTCATATCTTTGATTTTATACAATGCCTTGTTAGCGACTTATTATGGCATTACGCCCAGCGCCAATATGTTCTTGGCTTTGCTAGAGCGATATAACTCTAGTATTAGAACTATTTTCACTCCTTATGGCGAGTTGGGGTTCGTCTTACACGAGATAAAACACATATCTACATTGCCAACAGGGAGGTTCCTTATGAGGAGTACGTACCTACCAACGCAAAATTGGAAGATTTAGTACAGATTGAGTCACGTCTAGTTGATGTATATCAACAGCTGATGTGCCACTACTTGGCCTGTAATTATTATTACAATAGTGATGTTGGCACTGTCTTTATCAGGAAGTGGTTCCAATACCTCTTCAATGATAGAAGTATGAAAGAATATATGGATATTCGACCGCTTTGACCTTTGAGTTCTACCATAGTTGAAGAACCATGGTCAGTCATAATGCTGAAGATAAGTCCTTCGAGGATCATGTAGGAGATTTTGCAGCAGGCACATCGGCTATGAACTATCTCAGACACACTCATACAGAGATTTCGTCTAAAGATTTGTTGGCCGGATATCTCTCCTTATTGCTGCGAAGATGGGTAGTCCCCAAAATTTTAGGCTCAGTGGACCGTCTCCATAGGAATATTTTATTCCCTGTGGTACATCTGGTTTTTAAGCATCGACTGGCATTGATACCAGCTATGGTGTGCTATTTGAATATTGGTTTATGGGAACTTGCTCATAATTTGGTGGTAGATCCTCGACGAGAGGAATTCCCTCGAACAGAGCTTCCGTTTATCTATCTGATGGGCTGGTTAATTTTGAACAATCAGAGTTTGATGGCTCCCAGCTTGACTCATGCTGACAGGACAAAATACTTATTCCTTTATAGATATAGGCTTTATAAGTAGACCTATACTATACTTTTTCAGACCAGGCAAGCTTTAAATATGGAGAACAGTTGGAGCTCTTACTGTGTTATTCCTGATGTGACAACTGAACACCATGGTTCAAGTTTTATTGATGAGGGGACCACCATATTAAGGCTTCCATTAGGGGTATTTTTATGGCTAATATTTATCTGGCCCTCTCACTTGATATACAGAAATAGCAACGGTTGTACCTTCGGACCGTATCTCCCTAGTCGCTTTGCAAGATAATTTGGCTATGATCAATTGCACATGGAAAATGATACTCCGTGCTTATATAATTTTGGAGGTTTAATCGATGACGCCAGGGGATGAAAATATTTTATCATAGGTTGCATATGAGCCAGTTTTACTCTGCCTACACCTAAACCTCCTCTATCTTTATTGCATTCCTTTACCCAGTTTTATTGTTCTATAAACCAATTTCATGGGGACTTTGATATGTGGTTTAGTTTCTAAAACCCGACGGAAGGAGTTAATTCGGAATCAATAAGACCTTATCCAGTCGAAGAGGAGGATGATGCGCTACTGGGTGAGATACGGGAAGCTCTTCCACATGTACAACGGGATGCACCCGACCCTACCATAGTGGTGCAAAAATCCCTAAAACATAAGATTATGTCCCCTATTGAGGACCGGTCTGCCAAGAAGAGGTTTGCTGTCGTGAAACCTAGGAAGCCAAAATCGAAGATTTTTGCTCATTCAAGAAGAAATTTGATTGACGAACTGATTAGTTTGCCGGAGTGGCCTGGACCGTCCGTCTTTTCTCCAGTGGTGCAAAAAATTAGCACTTTCATCCCTCCCCATGTTATTGCTATAGGAATAAGTGTTGCTCTTATTGCTATAATAGTCAATTTCGCATAACCTATCCTTAATGCTGTGGCTCAATTTATCTGTCCGATTATAATCATACCTCCTTCGCCAATGGACCCGACAAATCAGGTTGCTCCTTCAATGGATCCAAAGGATCAACTTGCTCCGAAAAGTCCTGATTCTGGTGTAGAAATAATTCTACCTTCTTGGATTAAAGTTGGTGAGCAGATCGAGTCATAAGCTGACATTGCCAATACAGCCTTCGAAGATATGCCTGGACAGGACATTCATGATCATACTCAATCTGCTATAGTTACAGTTGGGCTTGAAGTTGCCTTAGAGTAGATTGATACAGAAACTGTAGTTTCAGATGCGAGCAAGACTATGAGTGACTAAGATGATTTGCTTATTCATGCCGATTCGTCTGAGGTAGAGGCTTTGTTAACAGGCCTGAGGAATTCTTTGGAGGGGCAGACTCCTGAAGATGAATATGTACCTGTAACCTCCGACTTCCAGTTTCAAAAAATTTAGATTTTTAATTTATTTTAAATACCAAGTTTTAAAAATATTTTCTCCCTGAAATTTGTAGTATTAGATTTTTGAGCAATGTTTGATTTTAGAAGGTAATTTAAAATCTTGTATGAAAATCATTTTTCTAAATGTCGATTTATTATAAAATAAATAGATAAATAATGATGTAAATATAATACTATAGCTTCGAATATTTTTGGCTTTAAATCATAAAATTATTTGTTTAATAAAAATTATTGAAGGACTAGTTGTTCATAATAAATTTTTATATCCATTTTTGGAATAGTAAATAAATGAATTTCATATTTTCTAGGGTTTTCAAATATGGGTTTGTTTAGTAGCTAATTTAATCAGTTAGCGTTGGAAGCCCTTAAAAATATTTTTCTTAAATTATAATATTTTCTATTAATTTTATAAGGTTACCGTCCTCCAATTTCACCCTCATTCCCACATGAATTTATTCATGTATTATCTTGGGCCATTCGTTATTTGGGCCAACCCTCACCCTTTATCCCACACCTTTCTCCCTATTTAAGTATCTCCTCACCATTCCCAAGAAACCCTAGTTAGCCCTCACAATTCCCTCAAGCCAACAACCATCAACATTTTTGTGTGCTCGTGTCCGTGTGTCCAGCATCACCGTGTCAGCCGTATTGGCCTCGGGTCCGACCCCGGGTGTCCCACCGTATCCATTCATTTCCTGTGTCCAGATTTACAATATTACAACCTGACTTTTCGTGTCCGACACACCCGGACACATCCACCTCCACCACAGTACATCATTTTCGTGTCCGACACACCCGGATACGTCCACCCCCAATACTAGTACAACCAAACCGCCGTGTCCAGCCCCGGACACGACCCCGACACATCCAGAGTAAACCCTAACCCTAGCCTAGATCCCGCTGTCGCCGGCGACTAGGATTTCCTCCGTCGAGCCGAGTCGACCGCCGCCTCGGATCTGCCTCGAGCCGTGGCCGCCTCACCCGCGCCGAGCCCGCGTCGAGCTCCGCCGACCTTCGACCGGACGCAGCCAGATCAGCCGCCTCGGATCCGTCGAGCACCCGCCGCCTCGATCAGACCCGCCGCCTCCTCGAACCGAGCGCCGCCTCCCCGAGCCGAACACCCGCCGCCACCGTAGACCCGCGTCAAGCCGAGCGACGCTGCCGATCTCGAAGATCCGTCGCCGCTGAGTTCGCTGCCGCCCTGAGCTTCCAGATCAGCCTTGAAGTCGTGGACCGCCACCACCGCGTGACCCCGGCGAGACCTCCACGCCGACGCCGGAGAAAACCCCTCCCGCTGTGAGTCCTCTCTCCCTCTTCCCCTTTCTTCGTTTCAGAACTGAGGGATTTAGTGTATAATTAGTTAAGTTGTATATAATTAGTTAATTAGTTAATTAGTTTAGTTAATTAATAATTAGTTTAGTTAATTTATAATTAGTTTAATTAATGTATTAGTCTAGTAAATTAATATAATTAGTATGTATAATTAATGAATAATATATGTATGTGTATATATAATTAATATGATTATATATATATATATACGTATTCTAGTATAGGTAATATTGGTATATGTATATAAATATATTTCGTATATACTTAAAATATTTTTCAAAATATAAAATGGGTATGTAGTTAATTTAGTGCATGTATATATGTATAAGTATATTAATGTTAATTTGTATATATATTTAATAGTGTATATGTACATAATTGATATAATTTGTATACCTGTACATGTATATTTTAATATGTACATGTATATGTATATATATATGTATTTAATATGATTAATATATATATATAAATACGTATTCTACTAAATGTACTATTGGTATACTTAATATATTTTTACTATATAAAATTGGTATATGTTTAATAAAAACATAATTTGGCATGTGTATTAGTGTATATAGTATATTTTAACTTAGTATATGTATATATATATATATGTCTCACGTATACCTCTATTTTTATATATATGTATTAAATTATCTGTAACATATAATATATGTTAATGTATGTTTTCGTATTTAATGTTATATATATATTTAGTTGGTATAATTACCTGTATATAGTATAATTATTATTTTGATACAGATATATATATATATGTGTATATATATTTTGTATGGGTATATGTTTAATAAAAATGTATTTTTGGTATAAAAACGTATATTTGGTATATATATATATATACTTGTGTACATATAGGGTATGAGTATATTTTTATTTAGTGTATATAAATATATAAATGTATATATTCTTAAATAATGGGTGATGTATATTTTTCATAAATAAAATATATTTCCACTTATGTACATACAGTTATACCTATCTTGTATATACTTTGGAATAACAATATATGTATTATATTTGATCATTAATAATACTATGTTTAATTGGTGAATATACTAGATGACCCTAGTTGACTAGTGCCCTGCCTGACATGGCCCTGAGACCAGTATTTTTGACTGTGTTAGTGTAGCATCTGATGCAAATATGGTTTTGCTTGTGTTATATTTTTAGGACTGTGGGTTCCTCCAGACGATACTCTGGGACAGGACATTGGTTTTACCAGCTAAGGACCTAAGGCGAGTACATTCTCTGATTAGTTTCTAATTTATGATATCTCCTATGTTCACTGTATCTAGTGTAAATATCCATATTCTTGACACATTGGTTACACGGATTGGTATACACGGATCTCGTCATGAGATGTTATTCCTTATTCATGGTGTAGCTTGTACAAGACTTGTTTTCCTTGTTATCTTGTGCATGTACAGACACTGATTCCCGGGGAGATTTGCTACCTTCCTAGGGAATCCCGTGCCATAGCGTACCATGATTGGATCTACTATACCAGTCGGGGGTGGGGAGTATTTTAGTATAGATATGTGATCATACCCAACTTTTCATGCATCATAGCTCACCCCACGTCTCACGTCGGGTGCGGCCTGACCATCTCAGTGCCTCATAGCTGTTACGTGTGATTAGCCTGACCTCTACATGCATCATAGCTAACCAACGGTTAGCCTGACCTTCGTGAATCATAGCTAATCACATGTAACCAGCCTGATCAAGATCCCAAGCCGATCACATGTTAAAGCTAGTACTCACACACTTAGTCATAGGATTCTTTGCTCATTGACATATTGTTCTTTCCTGCATTTACTTACAGTATTTCCAGTATTTCTCTCATTATACATTTCTCGTACCTATACATGCATCTGGTATGTTTCCATCTAGAACTGCTACATAGTTTATGTCATTTATATAGAACTGCTATTTAGAGATGTACTTTGCTCCTTCCTGACTGGAAAATATTTTTCCAGACTGTGACCTTAGTAGACTGGTTTCTGATACACTTGGGGATTGGATGTTACAGATTACAGGTATGATTTTTTTGTGTCATTAGACTTGTATTGTATTCTCTTATTTCTTCATTTCCTATCGTGCTGTAGTTGTGATTGAGTAATTCTAGATTTATTTTATGATATCCACGTCTCCTTATGGAGTTGGATACTAGCGTGAGATTGTTTAGATAGTACTTGACCTAGACAGCGTTCTACCGCCGATGCTGCGGCGTAGGCTGGACGTACCCACGCTCTCGTGCCCCTAAACCGGGTGCGGGTCATGACACGTTTTTAGTGGTGGCCCATGTAGGTCAGACTTCGCTAGTGGTGCGATGTCGTAGTAGTACGACGTCATAGTTGTACTACTACGTGCCTGCTATAGAATATAGGACATAGGATACTAGGATGAGAGAGGATACTCAATCACAAATTCTTGAGAGATTCCTGGGACGACCCCTTGAGAATCTTGTTATAATTTCCAATTTAAATCTTTTTCCTTGGTTCCGTCCGCTCTCGCTTGTTGTTACTGAACTTGATTCTGGTTGAGCAGTTATTAATTAAATTCTTGGCATCATTGTTGAGTTTGATTCTTGTTGACCAGTTGTTAACTTAAATTCTTGGTATCGTTGTTGAGTTGATTTCAAATTGAGATAAATTTTTACGGACTAGAATTTATGGTATCATCTGATGACATATATTGATGAGGACAGTGAGGAAGGTACAACGTCTACTTTGGTTATGGAACCTAGAATTTATCGCAGCCATATTAGCTGTCGTACCGAGAACGTAGGAACCTAACTTGGATGTACATACTTTAGTTATGAGATTTAGAGTTTCTCGCAGCCATACCGGTTGGCGTGGCGAGTATTCTAGATGACATGATTATAGGGTTGTATACCTTAGTTACGGAACCTGTCGTTTATCGCATCTATGCTTACTGGCGTGGCGAGGATTCTAAGTGTCATGATTTCGGATAGACGTGTATGATTATCAGGTTGTATCTTAAATTGGTTCTTAAAATATCATCTCAAGACTTATCTATTTCTGTTATTCCAGGACTTTGTTCCATCGCTTCTTTCTTTACTAGCAGTAAAGATACCTTCTGTCCTCAATTCAGTCTTTGAGCTCCTATTCCTTGAGGATTCCTTATTAAGTATGATAATTAGTGACTTGTAATTTTGTTTATGTTTTGTATTAGTATTGACTGTGTTGCTAGTGAGTTGTAAGTATTTCTTAGTTGGACATGTGAGCAGTAGGCTTTAATCTAGAGTCAGCCCTTAGCATAGTACCTTGTACCAATGATTCTAGGAGTAGTATCATTAGAGACTGAGAGTTAAGGAGAGTATAGAGTATCAGTGATAGTTCTCAGAGTTAGTGTCAGAGCCAATTACCCGTCCTGGATAATCATGATTATGTAATTGAGTGATCTATGTAAACGATTAAGTATCCGGGAATTGTGTTAAGGATTTATGGAGCATGATGTCCAATTTGATGATTGATATCAGAAATGTTAAAGGTAAAGAAATGTATATGTATAAAGGGTTTAATGAGATGTCATAAGTAGAGAAATATCAGGATTAGTAATAGAAGTTGTGAAGCGTATCACGGATTAGTTTAATAGGCTTTAAAGGATTAAAGGAAATACATATACAACCATCGAGATGAGGAACCATACACATACCCATGAGAGTAAAGAAACATGAGTGTTATAGAGGATACAGGTGATCATGAGTTCTAATGAGCTTGATGAGATAATCCATTAATGCAGCTAGTGATATAATACCAAGAGTGCTAATAATTCTATATCGAGGATTAGTCGAGAATAACGTTAATAACAGTAAGCACTCTGTGTGATGATAATTAAATGATATACCAGTTGACATAAATTGAAATCATGAAAGAAAATACAGGTGATGATAACTTTGATCATTAGAGGTAATAGTACAAGTGATTCAGGCAGTACAATTTTAGTACAAAATTATAGACACTAGATGCATTGAGTGCACCTTGAGTATTAGAGACCGAGAGCACTGATATGTACCTTTGTGGAGTTATAAATTAAAAGGGTGGAAATAAAATTTTATTTTAGAATAATTGAGGAGTTGAGATTACGTCATTAAATTTTGAGGATTTCAAATATTGATTCAATAAAAATGGTCAAGGCTACAAAGAATTTTAGAAGTGATTAAAATTTTATTCGATGTTGAGTATCTGACTTTGAGGAGGCATATGCATTTATTTTAAGTTGATCGAGAAGTTAAACCTTGATGATTATTTTTGAGAATTAAATTTATGGTAAATGAGAAATATTAATATTAATATATGAGTAGATGATATACATGTGTAAGGATCTGATAACTTGAGCAGGATTGAGATGGCACCGTAGACTGATTTGGGTGTCCATTTAAAATTGTATTGGAAAGAGCAGTATTTAGTACGGTGTTGCACTTGACGTGTATTGAGTGATAAGAACGACTAGTATGAACAATTGTAGTAGGAACGGGAACTGACAAGGGGTATGGTACTAAAGAAATAGAGGTATCAAACTTAGATGCATTATTGAACCATGGTTATATTAGAGGTTCTTGGTATCAGATTTTGGTATTAATAGACATGTGTGTGCAATATGGATATATTCATGGATCTTGTGGATAAATGACTAGTTGATATGGGTACCAGTGTACCAGAAATAAGAATTTATTAGTGAGTATGCTAGAGTTAAGTGTTTGTTAGAGATAGTAGATACTACAAGCAAAATATTAGCATGTTCTTTCTTCCCTCCTAATGTTCCTTTTTCCGTCTTTCGATTGATTGATTTCCTTAGTGTTGTAGTTCATATGCATGATTTTCTTGTTAGAATATAACTAGTAGTACACCCTAACAGAGACTGGAATACCATGACAAAAGATACATGACCTATATATTTTTCTTAAATTGCATGGCTGTAGGAAGAGTTTTCTTAAACCATGATCATTAGGGTTTTGACCATAGCAAAGATCTATGACGAGGTTATGACTGACAAAAATAGACAAGATGACTAAATTGTGGATGAGCATTAATTTAAATAAAGAATTTAGGGGTTGTTATAACGGAGTTGATGGATCATTGATTTATGAAAATCTAGGTATGATTGAAATTCGAGGACAAACATTAACTTAAAGGGAGAATTAAGAAATTCACAAAGCCAAAAATTTGAGGATTATAAATTTTAAGGAGGTCTTGGTATGATTGAATTGATTATTAAAAATTTGAGAAATTTGAGAGATTATCATTTTATCTAATTGATTGCAAGATAGAAATTTTATATATTATAAATGCTGCATTGAAGATTCTGGAAGCATCGCATCGTTGAGTATTGAGGAAAAAGAAAATCAGGAAATAAAATTGTAAATGGAATAGTGTCGAATTAAATTCTTGGGATGAGGAGTTAGATTGGAATAAGCATCAATTGAATTTGAGTTAGAGGAGTAAGATGATTGATGAGTGTTTAAAATTTAAATTTTGGGATGCAGATTTTTTAAATGTTATAAATATACATTGATTGGAATTCAATTGGAGGATTGGATATTAAAATCCTGGAGTATTAGATATGAACTTAAAATTTTTTGGAGGAGACTATGACAAAAAGGGGATTTGATTTTTTAAACTTGAAAATTTTCAGGAATATGATGTTATAGAATTTTTGAAGTGTTGTGAAATAGCGATATGGAATTACTTCATGATTATTTGGATTGAAATCTAAATTTGATAGAAATGATATAAGGTGTAAATGCAATTATTGAGGATCTTAAATTTCGAGGACGAAATTTTTCTAAGGTGGGTAGACTTGTAACCTCCGACTTCCAGTTTCAGAAAAATTTAGATTTTTAATTTATTTTAAATACCAAGTTTTAAAAATATTCTCCCTGAAATTTGTAGTATTAGATTTTTGAGCAATGTTTGATTTTAGAAGGTAATTTAAAATCTTGTATGAAAATCATTTTTCTAAATGTCGATTTATTATAAAATAAATAGATAAATAATGATGTAAATATAATACTATAGCTTCGAATATTTTTGGCTTTAAATCATAAAATTATTTGTTTAATAAAAATTATTGAAGGACTAGTTGTTCATAATAAATTTTTATATCCATTTTTGGAATAGTAAATAAATAAATTTCATATTTTCTAGGGTTTTCAAATATGGGTTTGTTTAGTAGCTAATTTAATCAGTTAGCGTTGGAAGCCCTTAAAAATATTTTTCTTAAATTATAATATTTTCTATTAATTTTATAAGGTTACCGTCTGTAACCTCCGATTTCCAATTTCCAAAATAATTAGATTTTAATTTATTTTAAAATATCAAGTTTTATAAAATATTTCTCCTTGAAAATTTTTATTTGATTTTGAACGATGTCTGATTTTAGAAGGTAATTTAAAAATCTTTATAAAAATCATTTTTCCTAAATGACGATGTATTACAAAATAAATAAATAAATAATAATATATATTTCTAGTTTCAAATATTTATTGGCTTGAGTCATAAAATTATTGTTTTGACTAAATAGTTATTTAAAAGACTAGTTGATAAAATAAAATAGATTTTTATTGGGATAGTAAATAAATGAATTACATACTTCTTAATATTTTGAAAAATGAGTTTAATTAGTAGCTAATCAAAGGCTTCTTAAAAACATTTTTTCTTAAATTTCTTTTCTATTTAATTTATCGTTTTCCGTCTCCCATTCACGCCCCATTCTTCCCACATGAAAAGCCCCTTTATATTTAATTCTGGGCCATTCATCATTGGGCCAACCCGCAACCCTTTATCCCACACCCTTCTCCCTATTTAAGTTCTCCTTCTCACAACTCCCTAGAAACCCTAATCTCCTAATTATTAGCTAGCCTCCACAATTCCCAAGCCAACAAGCCATCACCATCATCTTGTGTGCTCGTGTCCGTGTGTCCAGCATCACCGTGTCAGCCGTGATGGCCTCGGGTCCGACCCCGGGTGTCCCACCGTATCCATTTCATTTCCTGTGTCCAGATTTACAGTTTACAACCAGCTTTTCCGTGTCCGACACACCCGGACACCACCTCCACATCCACCACTGTACACAGCATCACCCGTGTCCAACACCGGACACATCCACATTGCACCACCACCGTGTCCAGCCCCGGACACGACCCCGACACACAGCACCCAAAACCCTAACCCTAGATCTAGCCGCCGGAGCCGACGTCGTCGAGCCCGCCGCTGAGCCGAGTCCGCTGCCTCGAAGCCGCTACTCTCGAGCCGCCGCCGCCGCTGGAACGAAGCCGCCGTCGCCGCCCTGTCGCTGCCCTGGGTCGAAGCCGCCGCCGGTGGCCGCCAGATCCGTCGAACGCCGTCCTCGAGCGCCGAGCCGCCTCCTCGAGCGCCGAGCCCGCCCCTAGAACGCCGCCGCCCCTCGGTGTCGACCACCGTCGATACAGACCGCCACCGCCTCGGCGAGCCCGCGCCGACGACCGGAGGACCCCAGGTGAGCTTCCCTCTTCCCTGCTTCGGTTCAGAGAGAATTGGGAAATGGATTAGTTAAGTTATATGTATTAGATTAATCAGATCAGTTGAATTAAGTTATAAGTAATTAGTTAATTATATTAGTTAGTTTGATTAATTATTTAATAATCAGTTAATTAAGTTAATTAATCAGTAAAGTTAGTTAATCAGTAAGTTAATCAATAGTTAATATGTTAGTTTAAGTTAATTGATTAATATAATTAGTAGTTAATTATAATTAATCAAGTAGTTTATCTATATTGGTTAATTGTTATTTTTGTTAATTAAATTACATAATCAGTTTAGTATATATAATTAGTATTTTATATAATTAGTTTAATTCATGAAATTAGTATATATAATTTGGTTATTTTATATAAATTGGTTATATTAATATGTAATTAGCTAGTTTATGTAATTAGTTATTTTTTTATGTAACAAATTAAAAGGGTTTTGATATGTAAAAATAATAATAATTTTTGGTTACATTATTAAATTAAAAATATAGTTTCAATAATCTAAATGAGTTCAAAAATTAGTTATTGGATCGGTGACCGATTTTACCATAAATGAAAAATATTGGCTTTTACATAAATTCTAGTTTTTATAAATAAACTTTTATTTGAAACTATTGTTCAAAATAAGTTCGAAATGATTTATATACGTAAATACGTATTTCTAGTATATGTAATCAAATTAGTATTTATATATATATATTTTAAAAAAAAAGGTATTTTAGCATATGTATGAGTATACATATATAATGTTCAACTAGTATAAATCAAATATGTATTTAAAAGATATATATATATATATATTGTAAATACATTTAAATTGGTGCGTGTATAAATATTGTAAGTATAATAAGTGTAATGTATATTATATACGTGTCCCTACTAGATGACCCTAGTTGACTAGTGCCCTGCCTGACATGGCCCTGAGACCAGTATTTTGACTGTGTTAGTATAGCATCTGATGCGAATGTGGTTTGCTTGTGTTATGTTTATAGGACTGTTGGTTTACCCAGGGGATACTCTGGAACAGGACATTGGTTTTACCAGCTAAGGACCCAAGGCAAGTACATTCTCTGATTAGTTTCTAATTTATGATATCTCCTATGTTCACTGTATCTAGTATAAATATACATGTTCTCGACACGTTGGTTACACGGATTGGTATACGCGGATCTCGTCATGAGATGTTATTCCTTATTCATGGTGTAGCTTGTACAAGACTTGTTTTCCTTGTTATCTTGTGCGTGTACAGACACTGATTCCCGGGGAGATTTGCTACCTTCCTAGGGAATCCCGTGCCATAGCGTACCATGATTGGATCTACTATACCAGTCGGGGGTTTGGGGAGTATTTTAGTGTAGATATGTGATCATACCCAACTATCCATGCATCATAGCTCACCCCACATCTCACGTCGGGTGCGGCCTGACCATCTCCATGCCTCATAGCTGTTACGTGTGATTAGCCTGACCTCTCCATGCATCATAGCTAACCAACGGTTAGCCTGACCTTCCATGAATCATAGCTAATCACATGTAACCAGCCTGATCAAGTTCCCAAGCCGATCACATGTTAAAGCTAGTACTCACACACTTAGTCATAGAATTCTTGCTCATGGACATATTGTTTCTTTTCCTGCATTTACTTACAGCATTTCCAGTACTTCTCTCATTGTACATTTCTCGTACTTATACATTCATCTGGTATGTTTTCATCTAGAACTGCTACATAGTTTATGTCATTTATATAGAACTGCTATTTAGAGATGTACTTTGCTCCTTCCTGACTGGAAAATATTTTTCCAGACTGTGACATTAGTAGACTGGTTTCTGACACTTGGGGATTGGAAGTTAAGGATTGCAGGTATGTTATGTTATCATTAGACTTGTGCTGTATTCTTTTATTTCTTCATTTCCTATCGTGCTGTAGTTGTGATTGAGTATTTCTAGATTTATTTTAGTGTTATCCGTGTCTCCTTATGGAGTTGGATACTAGTGTGAGATTATCTAGATAGTACTTGACCTAGACAACGTTCTACCGCCGATGCTGCGGCGTAGGCTGGACGTATCCACGCTCTCGTGCCCTTATACCGGGTGCGGGTCGTGACACCGTCCTCCAATTTCACCCTCATTCCCACATGAATTTATTCATGTATTATCTTGGGCCATTCATTATTTGGGCCAACCCTCACCCTTTATCCCACACCTTTCTCCCTATTTAAGTATCTCCTCACCATTCCCAAGAAACCCTAGTTAGCCCTCACAATTCCCTCAAGCCAACAACCATCAACATTTTTGTGTGCTCGTGTCCGTGTGTCCATCATCACCGTGTCAGCCGTATTGGCCTCGGGTCCGACCCCGGGTGTCCCACCGTATCCATTCATTTCCTGTGTCCAGATTTACAATATTACAACCTGACTTTTCGTGTCCGACACACCCGGACACATCCACCTCCACCACAGTACATCATTTTCGTGTCCGACACACCCGGATATGTCCACCCCCAATACTAGTACAACCAAACCGCCGTGTCCAGCCCCGGACACGACCCCGACACATCCAGAGTAAACCCTAACCCTAGCCTAGATCCCGCTGTCGCCGGCGACTAGGATTTCCTCCGTCGAGCCGAGTCGACCGCCGCCTCGGATCTGCCTCGAGCCGTGGCCGCCTCACCCGCGCCGAGCCCGCGTCGAGCTCCGCCGACCTTCGACCGGACGCAGCCAGATCAGCCGCCTCGGATCCGTCGAGCACCCGCCGCCTCGATCAGACCCGCCGCCTCCTCGAACCGAGCGTCGCCTACCCGAGCCGAACACCCGCCGCCACCGCAGACCCGCGTCGAGCCGAGCGACGCTGCCGATCTCGAAGATCTGCCGCCGCCGAGTTCGCTGCCGCCCTGAGCTTCCAAATTAGCCTCGAAGTCGTGGACCGCCACCACCGCGTGACCCCGGCGAGACCTCCGCACCGACGCCGGAGAAAACCCCTCCCGCTGTGAGTCCTCTCTCCCTCTTCCCCTTTCTTCGTTTCAGAACTGAGGGATTTAGTGTATAATTAGTTAAGTTGTATATAATTAGTTAATTAGTTAATTAGTTAATTAGTTTAGTTAATTAATAATTAGTTTAGTTAATTTATAATTAGTTTAATTAATGTATTAGTCTAGTAAATTAATATAATTAGTATGTATAATTAATGAATAATATATGTATGTGTATATATAATTAATATGATTATATATATATATATACGTATTCTAGTATAGGTAATATTGGTATATGTATATAAATATATTTCGTATATACTTAAAATATTTTTCAAAATATAAAATGGGTATGTAGTTAATTTAGTGCATGTATATATGTATAAGTATATTAATGTTAATTTGTATATGTATTTAATAGTGTATATGTACATAATTGATATAATTTGTATACCTGTACATGTATATTTTAATATGTACATGTATATGTATATATATATGTATTTAATATGATTAATATATATATAAATACGTATTCTACTAAATATACTATTGGTATACTTAATATATTTTTACTATATAAAATTGGTATATGTTTAATAAAAACATAATTTGGCATGTGTATTAGTGTATATAGTATATTTTAACTTAGTATATGTATATATATATATATGTCTCACGTATACCTCTATTTTTATATATATGTATTAAATTATCTGTAACATATAATATATGTTAATGTATGTTTTCGTATTTAATGTTATATATATATTTAGTTGGTACAATTACCTGTATATAGTATAATTATTATTTTGATACAGATATATATATATATATATATATGTGTATATATATTTTGTATGGGTATATGTTTAATAAAAACGTATTTTTGGTATAAAAACGTATATTTGGTATATATATATATATACTTGTGTACATATAGGGTATGAGTATATTTTTATTTAGTGTATATAAATGTATAAATGTATATATTCTTAAATAATGGATGATGTATATTTTTTATAAATAAAATATATTTCCACTTATGTACATACAGTTATACCTATCTTGTATATACTTTGAAATAAAAATATATGTATTATATTTGATCATTAATAATACTACGTTTAATTGGTGAATATACTAGATGACCCTAGTTGACTAGTGCCCTGCCTGACATGGCCCTGAGACCAGTATTTTTGACTGTGTTAGTGTAGCATCTGATGCAAATATGGTTTTGCTTGTGTTATATTTTTAGGACTGTGGGTTCCTCCAGACGATACTCTGGGACAGGACATTGGTTTTACCAGCTAAGGACCTAAGGCGAGTACATTCTCTGATTAGTTTCTAATTTATGATATCTTCTATGTTCACTGTATCTAGTGTAAATATCCATGTTCTTGACACATTGGTTACACGGATTGGTATACACGGATCTCGTCATGAGATGTTATTCCTTATTCATGGTGTAGCTTGTACAAGACTTGTTTTCCTTGTTATCTTGTGCATGTACAGACACTGATTCCCGGGGAGATTTGCTACCTTCCTAGGGAATCCCGTGCCATAGCGTACCATGATTGGATCTACTATACCAGTCGGAGGTGGGGAGTATTTTAGTATAGATATGTGATCATACCCAACTTTTCATGCATCATAGCTCACCCCATGTCTCACGTCGGGTGCGGCCTGACCATCTCAGTGCCTCATAGCTGTTACGTGTGATTAGCCTGACCTCTACATGCATCATAGCTAACCAACGGTTAGCCTGACCTTCGTGAATCATAGCTAATCACATGTAACCAGCCTGATCAAGATCCCAAGCCGATCACATGTTAAAGCTAGTACTCACACACTTAGTCATAGGATTCTTTGCTCATTGACATATTGTTCTTTCCTGCATTTACTTACAGTATTTCCAGTATTTCTCTCATTATACATTTCTCGTACCTATACATGCATCTGGTATGTTTCCATCTAGAACTGCTACATAGTTTATGTCATTTATATAGAACTGCTATTTAGAGATGTACTTTGCTCCTTCCTGACTGGAAAATATTTTTCCAGACTGTGACCTTAGTAGACTGATTTCTGATACACTTGGGGATTGGATGTTACAGATTGCAGGTATGATTTTTTGTGTCATTAGACTTGTGTTGTATTCTCTTATTTCTTCATTTCCTATCGTGCTGTAGTTGTGATTGAGTATTTCTAGATTTATTTTATGATATCCACGTCTCCTTATGGAGTTGGATACTAGCGTGAGATTGTTTAGATAGTACTTGACCTAGACAGCGTTCTACCGCCGATGCTGCGGCGTAGGCTGGACGTACCCACGCTCTCGTGCCCCTAAACCGGGTGCGGGTCATGACAGTACCACCTGGTGCTGGTACGTATCTCTCTATTCTTTCTATACCATAAGTTCTTACATTTTATGCTTTATTGTCACGAATTTATGCAATGATAACTCCGACTAGTATAGGCCAAGGTGTCACTTCTTTCCTTAGCTCGACGTGCATATATCTTAATTATAATATATTATTTATTGATCATATTGTTTGCTCGATTTTTTTATTTTTAGGTGTTAAAATTATGGAAGGAGTTGCTCCAGAGAGGGCCGAAGAGACGATTATTTTACAGACTGAAATAGCTCATTGTCATTGATATCACAGTTTTGGCTGTAGATATCACATCAATACAACCAGTAGCTTCCACTGCTCTTGTGGTAGAATTAACCAGTTCTGCTGAAATGCCTTCTACTATTAGTTCGAGAGAATGAGTAGCAGTTTTTTCCCTTTTATCGCCAGTGTCGAAGCTACAAATATTACCACAACTGCCTTCGTGCATTATGGTCGAGGATTAGCAGAATTTGTCGAGACTTCAAGTTCGAGCACTCGTTTTAATGCTTTAGTAGAAGCTTATACCTCTGCTTTCTATGTAACATTGAAAGAGTTGATAAATTTGGTGCTCGAGAAAGGTTTATCCTTTGAGGACATGAAAGATGCTAGATTGTCCATAATTTAACTTATTAGAAATTGTAAGGATGAAGCTAGGGTTGCTGCTCTTGAACAAGTCTTGATAGGCCTTGAGCAGCCTATTAATGAATATCTATAGCTTAACAGTGGGGACATCTCATCTCTAATTCAGACTAAATACGGTTCCATTACTGCTGAATTCATGGATCTTCAGACCACTTTCCAGGAGCATATGAAGACTCATGCTGAGAAGACTGTTCGAATAAATATTTCTGTGAAAAAAGTAACTTCTTTTCTGTATCTTCATCGTTCTTCCCAAGATGAACATAATGATATGGCAATATATCTCAAAACTCATATTCAAGAACTCGAAGCCCAGCTCAAGCAAGCGAGAGAGGAGTTGGAGGTGACTGTGGAGCGACATCGAAAAGAGCTGGTTCATTGTGACTTAGCAAGAGAATAAATTTTAGAGTTTGAGTAAAACAAGAACGAGCTTGACCATGCTCGAAATATGATGAAAGAGTTATATGCTTCTATGGCTCCTTTTGCTACAGATGACCCCATAATGCTCTAAGCACATAGAAGAGCGACATTAAAAAAGGACTAGCAACTAGCTCGACTGACCTAATTCCTTCTTGATCTTTCCACTCCCCCTGAGTGAGATCTGACTTATGCTCTTCCTTGTTTTTTTATTTAAGTTTCTTAATGAAAATATATTAAAACTTTTAGCTATGAACAATGCTTGTTTGTTGTGGACCCATTATTTATTATGTATATGCTATTAGATACAACTAATAGGTTTAGAGTAAAAATGAGATCAGAGGTAATAACGTGATATATTTTCAAATATGATCCCACCAAATATATATTCTCAGAGGTATTATGGATATGGCAGAATAGCTCTTTGGGAGGATTTGGTAGATTTATCATCAAGGCATACTCATGCTGAGTACAAATAATAAATTTTAAAGGACACAATACTATCATAAATGATATGGACATGATAGTTCACTAGTTTACTCTACCGGAGAAGAGAAGAAAAATTAGTTCAGGGGCAAACTATTGTCTTCTCTTTAGGGGATAATAAATGGGATATGATCAAGAGGTAATATGGACATGAATTATATTATATTTATTGACTGGTGAATAAACTTGTAAGATTATTCCAGACCCAACTAGCGATCAGGAATAGGGTATCCTTAAAACAACTAGGATTTAAGAATAGAATATTTTTTTTATGCCCCAGTCCCAAAATATATGGGACAAGACCCGTGACAATGGCTAACTAGTATGACTCCGTAGGGCTTTTCAATTTAATGGACCCGATAAAGTACACTTAGGCTGTCAACGGTCAAGTGATCAAGCTAAATATATCTATTTCTAACATCCAACAACTAAGCTAAACTTAATCCATGGTAAATAAATCTCAAAAGGGAATAGTACACATTATTAGTCTGCAGCCCAATAATACAACCGTTCGAATAGACTAAGAGAATAGTATAGGCCTATAAACACTAGGTTACAATAGCAGAATCATAATGGAAAGTAGTAAATAACTGTAATAGAGGAAAGATATAATGATACCTGCAAAGATGACCAACACACCACCAGATCAAGCCTTATCCAAACTTCTCAAATAACCTGAAAGGGAACAAGGTCCTCAGAGGGACGTAACAAATAAAAAGTACATATAATAATGTAAATACTGAGTAAAGTAAAAATCATTGTGAACTAACCTTCTAAGTGAATGCAATTTGAGGACAACTTTAATACGTATGAAAAGGTGTCGGCTAGACATATGCTGACGTAATTCATCAATCGTCATGACTAGCTAATATATGCTACATATGCCCCCCCATATTCAGGCCACTCTACATGTGTAAAAACTATAATGTTCATAGAACGTGGCATTTGAGTATGTAAAACCATAATATTCCGAAGAACGTGGCATCTGAGTATATAAAACCATAACGTTCCGAAGAATACGACATCTGAGTATATAAAACCATAATATTTTGAAAAACACGACATCTGAGTATATAAAACCATAATATTCCGAAGAACATGGCACTTGCGTATATATAGAGGTCATCAGTTTCCCTAGTTCATCGGGATACTACGATTATCGATATTCCCAATGCCTATGTACAAGTCATAAGTTTATTATGAACATCTTATAACTATAATGCAAGTCACTTACAACTATGTGAGACTCGTCTCACATTATTCGTATTTTATGCGGATATGTATTTTGTGCTAATTATTGTATTTTATTGGATCTCGAGGAAGCCCAAAAATTCTCAAAATTAAAACTTTACTACTTGACTAGTATACCGATGGTATACTACAATATACCGACGGTATACTACCTAGGAGATATTTTTTTTACTTTAGAGATTTTTTGAGATATTTTTGAGATATTTTTGCTATAAAAAGTATTCGAGATATTTTATTTTCTTCTTTCTCTTTCTCTTTCTCTCTCCTCTCTTCTTCATTTTCTCTCGAGCTTGAAAGCATGGTCTTGAGACCTGGAGTATAATTTTTGAACCCCTTCATGGTGGTAGACTAGAAGATTTAGGTTGGAAGCTCGCGTTAGGCAAGTACACCTTATCGATTTTGTGAACTTATTTTACTTTCCTGGACCTTTGGTTATTATTTTTTAGCTTAGACTTGCTTTACTATTATTGTTCATATCATGATATCTAGCCTAGTGATCGTCTCAATTTTGAATTCTAGTAGAATCTCATTTTGTCCCTTTTTGGTAACTCGGTAACTGATACGGTACAAGAGTTGTGACCGTGAGATTTAGTCCATATTATGATATAAGACTTACACTAGACTTGAATTCTTGTTACACTTAGTTCTGGTATTTTTTGGATTTGATTTAGATTTCGAAAATCAGTCTTGACTTGACTTTAACCATGATTAGTCTTGAAAACCGGCATACCGACGGTATACTACAGTGTACCGATGGTATACCGATTTTAACTGACTTGATTTCTAGATAATTTTGTGTGAACCGTATCGGCATATCGATGGTGTACTGGGTTGTGCCGACGATTTACCGATCTTGCCGACTTTATTAGATATTTGTCTTGGCCGACATATCGACGGTATACTGGGTTGTGCCGATGGTATACCGATTTGTAGAACTTTATTTTCCAGTAATTTTTTGCCTAATTGAAATGGCATACCGACAGTATACTACAGTATATCGACGGTATACCAATTTGTTTGAATCTAGAACTTGCTGTATTTTTTCTATCTATGGACCGGTGTACCGACGGTGTACTGGGCTGTACCGACGGTATACCGATCGTGTACTTTCTTTAGAATTCTTGGTTTTTTGTGATTTCATATTGAAAATTTGGCTTTTACTTGGATACGCGATAACTTGACCTAGTTTTGGACATGAACTTACATGGCTTCAAATGACTTGACTTGACTTGACTTGATTTTACTTTACTCGATTTTATCCAGCTTTGCCTAGCTACACGTGATGACATGATTGACTGGACTTGACTTGGCATGACTTTATATGGCTTCATCGGACATGACTTGACTTGGTTTTATTTAGTTTCATCTGGTTGGATATGGCTTCACATGATTGTACATGGATTTATCTGGTTTTACCTGGCTTCACCTGGATTGACATGGCTTCACTTAGCTTTACCTGGCTTCACTTGGTATCACGTGGCTTGATTGTTGTCGTGGCACACCTGAGTCCATATATGCAATGTATATTAAACTTATTTAAATTACTATTAGTACTTGATTTGCCTGCATCATGTCTAGGATAAATTCTGCGGAATGCCACACCCTAATTCATACAAGAAACTGGTAGTGGTTTATAACTAGATATTCACTTAGTACATGGCTAAGGATTTTCCTAGATTGAATGCAGTTCCGGTTATTCATACTATTATCTTGAGGACTATCCAGTACTTTATATTATGGCGTATCTTGAGGAGTATCCAGTTGGTTGTGTGTATGGATATCCTGGATGGACTACAGGGGCATGTGATCAGAAGAAACTCTAGTATCACGTTACATTATAAAGTTAGTAATTAAAGATTGTGATAACCATAGTTAGTTAAAGGTATCAAGCCATACCTAAGTAATTTATCGTAATTTATGGTTGATGGTTAGTTTAGGCTTTATATGATCACCTTTACTTTCAGTACTTATTATTTCCTTATTCATTATCAGATTTGGATATGTCTTATTGCAGGTTTTACAGTATTTATTATCCTTAGATCTTTTACATTCAGCCTTTACTTTTTAGTATTTGTATTGCTTGTGTTGTTAGTTTAAGTTCCTAGATTGGCTTCCTTTGTGGTACATGCTATTTGGGGGTTTGACCCCACTGGTTTTTTATGGCCAAATCTAGTAGTAGCACCGGAGGATCTTCCATATTTTTCTGAGGATGGTGGTCACCTGGAGCACCAGACCGCTATAGTGAGTTTTCTTACTTCTCCACTCTAATATACATTCCATTTTGTAGGTATTTACCCATCGAGCACGTGTTTAGATCATGTTTTGGTTTGATCAGTTAGCCTACGGGCATTAACATGATTGACATATCCTAGGGTTGATCATGTATGACTTAGATTCTGGCTAGTTTATTCATTCTGTTTTTACTACCATCACGATCATTTGTATATTATAGTTTGAGATGCTTTACTATTATATTTTAGCGGATCTTACATCTTGTTATTATTTCTATTGTTATTGTGATTGAGACACTAGGGTTTGTTGGACCTAGACTTGACTGTTGGTTTGTAGTAGTGAACCCTCATATCTTACAGCTTCACCGTATATACGGAATACCGGAGTACTTTAAGTATACGTAGTTGGACTTGTCTGTCCCGTTTTCTTGTATTCTATTTCTAGGATGTGACATAATTTTAGTGGTGGCCCATGCAGGTCTGTATGAGCGGATTATGTCCGTCTGAGCAGATTTGATCTGGTTTTTACAGATATGTGGAGATTATTTTTGTTGCTAGATATCTTAATCCTAAACTATTCTCCTTGATCCTTAGTCAATTATCTCTATCCCTGATTCATGATCTGATATCTACTTATTTGTTGATATATTATATTCTTCGATTGATTCTTGTGTCCTTAACTTTCAGGGGCAATGTTCCTGTTACTGTCGGCCAGATAGATCGAGTACAGCTCGAGGAGGGTCAGCATTCGAGAGCCTAGTATTTTCCTGGAGATCGACCTCAACATTCAGGGGCATAGTCTAGAGTAGATCCTGAGGCAGATTGGCCAGCACTATCGGACTAGCAAGCAACACCTGTGCACCCAGTTCAGCCCGAGCTGCTAGAGGGTATTGCCCGAGCACTAATAGATGTCCTACGATGTTTCATGATGACCCAGCAGCACCAGAGTGATATAATTACTCAGTCGGTCCAAACAGTGTTGGAGTGAGGTGGTTCTCAGATCCCTAATTCTGCGACCAGCTACAGGCATCTCAGTCCTCCATACTTTTATGGTGCAGAAGATGCAATTTCGTTTGATGCTTGGCTGCAGGATACCGATGCCATCTTGGAGGTAGCAGGGACTCTGGCTAGAGAGCATGTAGCAGTAGTGAGGCTATAATTGTTGGACTTGGCTCGTGATTAGTGGGCACCGTATGAGGTTTCTCTCAGAGCACCGATTCCATGGACAGTTTTTACTAAGAGGTTTTAGGCACGATATTTTAATACGATGGCGCGTTATAAGCTTCAGTAGAGGTTTAACAACCTCAGATAGGAGAGCAGGACCAAAAATGATTATGCGGCAGAGTTTGCAAGACTTAATCAGTTTGCTTCCACTTTGGTAGCGACAAAGTTGGAGAGGACGAGAAGGTTCCAGCAGGGACTCCATTTAGAGATTATCTTGGTGGTGGAGTAGCATGAGTTTTAGACATTTGATATAGTGATGTGGGCAGCCAGGAGGTATGAGTACACATTGTAGCGGATTACCATCGAGTTGGGAGTCAGAAGAGGCCCAACGTTTTAGGAGGGCCAGTATCATATTCATCAGTACCATATCCAGCAGTTCGAGCTTTGACGATTGGATCCTCGAGGAGGATAAAATCATCTCAACAGTCTTAACAGACATTCCCTCAGCAGAGGAAGTCATCTTCTTCTTCTCGTAGTTGTTACCATTACGAAAAACCTGGACATATTGTATCAGAGTGCCGTAGGACATAGGGATTGTGCTTGTTATGTGTCACTACTATATTTTCTAGGAAATGATATTTTAGTAATTTTATATTTAATTAAATATTGTGCATGATAAATAATTAATTGTTGTTAGATGTTAGTTATTTATTTTGGACTTGTGTTAGTGGACCTAACTACTTTAGTTTAGACTCATGGACCAACATAAATTAATTGGTTAGAATTTAGCCCATTTAGAAAGCCCATTGTTAAGGAGATGGATTAAATTAATTAAACCATTAGACTAGAAGCTTTCCTCCTTAATTATTTTTTTATGAGAGTCCCCAAGGGGTATATTGAATAATTCATAGTAGCTTGAGGAAGGGAAAAGAGGGGCCGGCCTATATAGAGAGGGGGAATAAATTTCTCTCTCCTTCTTTCATTTGGAAATTAGATCTAGAATTTTTCTTAACCAAATTCCTTCATTCTCACTTCATTTTCAAACCAAATTTTATCCTAATTCCTTTCCAAATCACCATTGGAGGCTAGTGGAGTAAGAATCTAGAAGGAGGAAGCAAGAATCTACAAAGAGGAGCAAAGATCTATAAGTTGGAGGATAATTTTATCATATTTGGAGGTTGCATTGGGAATTCATCTCCCAATAGGTACAATTCAGTTTTTCTCCTTAATTTAGGTTCTAAATATGATATTTAACCATAAAAAATCTCCCCATATGCATAGGCTACCCATATGATTTGGTTTTGTGTTCATAGGAGGCATATTGAGAAAATTATGGTGCTTTTTGTATCAATTTTGGGAGAATTCCGAGATTGACATTTGTTGTGTGTGTCAATTGGTCCTATAGATCAATTTGACATATGCTTGTGTGTTTGGGGATAGTGTCGTATCCACAATTAGGTACGTGTAGGTCGTATCCTAACAATTTGGTGATACGTGTTGATTTGGGGGTTTTTTCTCCGACATGGGACTTTGAACATGTCATATTTTGACACAGACACGTAGATTTGTATTTGACTCTTCGTATTGTTCATAAATAATATATGTAACTTATTCGTGTCCTTCGGGGTACGTTTGGATGTGTGGTGGACGCGTGTCACTTGCGTATCCTAGATCTAGTGGGATACGGTGTGATACTCTCCATGTGTTTGTACAAATTATATGTAAATATATTTTTTTGTGTTCTTGGAGATGTAATTACATATATATATATATATATATATATATATATATATAATATGGTATATATAATTATACTTCTTGTGTCTTAGATCTATGTATTTATTATGTATATTGTATGTAGCTATTCTTATATATGTATATATAATTGTATATGGTAGCATGTAAAATATGCATATATAAATAGATATTTATGGGTGGTTATAATTATAATTATATAATGTCTGTTATATATGGTGAATGATTATATATATATATATATATATATATATATATATATATATATGTATGTATGTATGTGTGTGTAATTTTACTATATGTTTTATGTACATAATACTATGTGAGGGTGTATGTATAATTATTAGTAGTATATATATATATATATATATATATATATATATATATATATATCAGCAACAGCAACAAAGGCGACACAACAGAGTGTCGCAACAGCAGCAGCAAATGCCAAAAATAGCAGCAGCGGGAGCAACAGCAACAACAAAAGCGTCACAATAGCAAACAGCAGGAAAGCAGTGACAGACTGTCGTTGAAACAACAGCGTATCTGGAGCTTTAATTACAGTTTTTAGCGACGGTGCAGAAAACTGTCACTAAAACAACAGTGTATCAATATCAACAACAGTCTTCAGCGATAGCGGGCAGAGTTTTAGCGACAGTTTGGCAATTATATATATTAGATAATTATATATATATATGTATATATATATGTGTATATGGTATTTGAAATATATATAAATATATTTATATGTGCTAAATAGTATTTAATATATACTCTATGTATAATAATTATTGTAGTATATGTATATATCTACGGGTAGATAGTATAACTAGTATTTGGGTATTACCTTGAGAAACCAAGGTAAGTACCAAGGTAATTGGGGATACTCAAGGTATTGGGTTTGGGGTATTAAGATTATGTTTTATGTTGTGATACTAAGTTGGTTCAAAATCAAGGTACCTATATAATGTTTGTATTTAGGATTCTATATTATTAATAATTGTTTGACTTATATATTGATGTTTTACCTATGGAATTATGTATCCGGAGATACGGTATCCTAATATATAAGATATAGTTTTTGTGACCTAGACTTTAGTATTTTGAACCAATATTTTGTGTTAGACATATGCAACTTAAAAATGGGTAGTTGACCATAGTTTGACTATAGTTGACCATAGTTGACTTAGAGTTGACTTAGTTGACTTTTGACTTAGATTGGCTTGTTGACCTAGAAGTTGATTTGTTTGACTTATTTTCTTTCCGGAACCTTGTATTGATGTTGTATTTCCTATCTAGGTCTTTGAGATACAGTATCAGACATCGGTGAGACTATTCATTGGACCTCAGGCGAGTAGATTCTCTGATAGTTTCTCATTTATGATATTCTTTATGTTCATTGTATCTAGTGTAGATATCCATGTTCTCTTGACACTATGGTTACACGGATTGGTATATCCGAATCTCGTCATGAGATGTTATTCCTTGGTATATGGTGTATATGGTGCAAGTATTATTTTATTGGTTATCTTGTACATGTACAGACACTAATTCTCGGGAAGAGTCGCTATCTTCTTGGAAAATCTCGTGCAATAGCATACCGTGGTTGGATTAATTATACCAGTCGAGGATGGGGAGTACTTTAGTGTAGATATGTGATAAATACCCTTATTGTATCAAGTACTGTTATTGAATAGTGTTAATCATACATCGCACGTATGATTAGCCAGGCCATATATATTGTATCATGTTCCCAAGCCGATCACATGTTAAAGCTATTACTCACACACTTAGTTATTAGAATTCTTGTTTAATGATATATTGATCATTTTTGTATTTATTCCAGTATTTTTTTATAAGTTTATATATCTATTTTGTATCTTATATATTCACATCTATTTACTGTTACATAGTTTTTATCATTGATTAGAACTACTGTTAGAGATGTACTCTGCTCCTTTTCTGACTGGATATATTTTTTCCAGATGATACTGAGGAGTGGTACTCTACACATTATGGACCTCAGGATGTTGTGGGTTTAGAGTCAGAGACCCTGACTCATGAGGGACTTATCCCGACTGAGACAGATGACCCAGGTTTAGTACCTTCTTAGTATTTTGTACTGAATTTGTCTCCAGCTTATTTGTTAGTATTATTTCAGACTCATTGATGTATTATTTTAGACTCATGAGTTGTATGTGACTATTCTATTCTTTATCAGATTTATGCTCATTTCTATCTTAGTTCTGTGATTGAGTATATTATTGTTATTGGTGGTTCATTATATTGCTAGATAGATTGCCCAGACAACGTTCTACCACCGATTCTGCGGTGTAGGCTGGGTGTTGTTTCCGACTTGTACCCTTATACCGGGTACGGGTCGTGACACATTTTTAGTGTTGGCCCATGCAGGTCTAGCTTCGCAAGTATGCGATATCATGGTAGTGCGACGATTTAATTGTACTACTACTAGCCTACAATATGATATATGATGTAGGCTATGGGCTGAGAATACTCAATCACATCTAGGAAAATTCTTTTGATTGAACTATTCTCCTTTGATATTGATACTTGATCTCTTAAACTGTCCTTTCCTTGCGTATCTTACATCATGTGCCATATTGATTCCATTCCAGCTTTAGTTTTGTTTGATAGTGGTGCTTCCTATAGTTTTGTATATGTTTCTTTTGCTCTGAAGCATGGTTTGGTAGTTGAGTATTTGCTTAGGACTTGCAAGATCATGACCGGAGGAGGCATTATCTTGGTTAATAATATTTGCAAGGATCAGAGAGTTACTCTAGGAGGCCGGAAGTTGAGTGCGTGTCTACCTGTAATGCCACTTCTGAGCTATGATATTGTACTCGGGATGGATTAGTTGAGTAGGCACCGTGCTAGCATAGATGATAGTAGAGACAGAGTTTTGTTTAGTTTGTTAGGAAAGCCAGAGTTCGAGTTTGTTAGAAGAGTTGCAGAGCTGGGAGAAGGCATTATTTGTGGAGCTATGGTGGAAGACAAGGAGTTGTCGCATCCATTGATAGCAGAGTTCTTGGATGTGTTTCCTGAGGAATTGCCAGGGTTACCGCCAGATCAAGATGTTGAATTCTTTATAGACTTGGTGCCATGTGCAGAACCAATTTTGCAATATGTCTATAGAGTAAACAACAGCGAGCTGGTCTAGCTGAAGAAGCAAGTGGACGAATTGCAGGATAAGGGGTTTATCAGATCGAGTTCTTCACCATAGGGAGCCCCGATATTGTTTGTATCAAAGAAGGATAGATCGGTGCGCAAGTGCATTGATTACAGGGCTTTGAATAATCTTATTTTCAAGAATAAGTACCCTTTTCCATGGATTGATAATCTGTTCGATCAGTTGAGTGGTGCCAAGATGTTTTTTAAGATAGATTTGAGATCGGGCTACCATCAGGTGAAGGTGAAGCCGGTGGACATACCGAAGACTGCTTTTAGAACTCGGTATGGTCAGTATGAGTTTATGTTGATGCCGTTTGGTTTGACTAATGCACCAGCGATATTTATGAACTTGATGAACAAGGTGTTCCATCAGTACCTTGACAAGTTCATGGTGGTGTTCATCGATGACATACTCATATACTCGAAGATACCGGAGGAGCATGCAGAGCATTTGAGGATTGTGTTGGATGTGCTGAGGAAGGAGAAGATGTATGGAAAGTTGTCCAAGTGTGAGTTTTTCTTGGATAATGTAAAGTTCTTGGGGCATGTTGTGACTGGTAATGGTATTTCAGTGGATCCTAAGAAGATCGCAGCAGTAGAATCTTAGAAGACCCCGAGTTCGGTAGCAGAGATCAGGAGTTTCTTGGGTTTGGCAGGCTACTACAGAAAGTTTTTGCAAGATTTTTTGAGGATTGCCGAGCCGATGACCAGACTCACTAGGAAGGATATAGAGTTTGTTTGGACGAAGGATTACCATATTGCTTTTGAGGAGTTGAAGAAGAGGTTAATGTCTGCTCCTATTTTGATATTGCCATCAGGGTCTGGAGGTTTCACTATTTATAGTGATGCATCGGGGAAAGGTTTGGGTTGTGTTCTTCAACAGAATGTAAAAGTGATTGCCTATGCATCCAGGCAATTGCGTCCTCATGAAAAAAACTATCCTACCCATGATTTGGAGTTAGCAACAGTCATATCCGTTCTGAAGTTATGGAAATATTATTTGTACGGAGAGCGTGTGGAGATCTTCACAGACCATAAGAGCTTGAAGTACGTTTTTTACGCAGAAGGAGTTAAATATAAGGCAGCATCGATGGTTAGAACTGATAAAGGATTTTGATATATCATTGCTATATCATCTTGGGAAAGCTAACGTAGTTTTCGATGCTTTGAGTAGGTATCTGGTAGCTATGTTCTTGACACATGATTGATATTTGCTGGAGGACTTGGAGAGCTTGGGCATCGAGGTGATAGTTCCTGGTTGTGCTATGCAGATATGGGGATTGCAGATATATTTAGATTTGATGGACAGGATCAAGAAAGCACAGTATGAGGATATATCTCTGAGTAGCATCATAGCTCAGGTGAGAGCAGAATTGGAGGATGATTTCACCATTGCTGAGGATGGATCTTTGAGGTATGGAGTTAGATTGTGTGTGCCTAGTAGGGAACTGTGTGAGGAGGTATTTCAGGAAGCGTATCACTCTCAGTATTCTATGCATCCAGGTGCCAACAAGATATATCGGGATATGCAAGAGAGTGTGTGGTGGTATGGCATGAAGAGGGAAGTGGCATGGTTTGTATCCAGATTCTTAGTGTGCCAGCAGGTAAAAGCCGAGAGGCAGAGGCTAGGAGGTTTACTTCAGCCATTACCTATTTCAGAGTGGAAGTGGGAACACATTACTATAGATTTTGTGTCCGGACTTCCACGATCTCCAGGAGGAAAAGATGCGATTTGGGTCACCGTTGATATGTTGACCAAGTCGGCCCACTTTTTGCCTTTCAAGTTGGGTTTGTCTACGGAGAAGATGGCAGAGATGTATGTGAGGCAGATCATCAGGATACATGGAGTTTCCATCAGCATAGTCTCGGATCGGGATAGTCATTTTACTTCTCATTCTGACGAGTTTGTAGGAGAGTTTGGGCACTCAGCTCAAGTTCAATACTGCATATCATCCCAGACAGATGGATAGTCAGAGAGGACTATTCAGACTCTCGAGGATATGTTACGTACTTGTATACTAGATTTCGGGGGTTCTTGGGAGGACCATCTCCATTTGGTAGAGTTTGCTTACAACAACAACTACCAGGCTAGTATAGAGATCTCACATTTTGAAGCTCTGTACGGTCGGAGGTATCGTACTCCCTTGTCTTGGGACGATATTGGAGAGAGAGTTTTTGCTTGGGCCAGAGATAGTTATAAATGCAGTAGAAAAGTTTCAGTTGATCAGAGACAGGCTTCGTGTGGCACATGACAGACAGCGGCATTGGGCCGATAGCCACCGGAGACCTTTGGAGTTTAAGGTATAGTTTTAGATTTTTGTTTTGTGCTTGTTATTGGTTGTTTATTATAGATTAAGTTCTTAAGGTGGTATTTTGCTCTAGGTGGGTGGTTTGGTATTTTTGAGGATTTCTCCGACACGAGGCACGATTCGCTTCGATGGAGACGGAAAGCTTAGTCCGCAATTCATCGAACCTTTTACTATTCTAGAGAGGGTCGGTACAGTTGCTTATAGACTAGACTTGCTACCTGCATTAGAGGGAGTGCACAATGTGTTTAACGTATCACAATTGAGATGATACGTGGCAGATCCCAGTTATGTGTTAGATTACTCGGAGATAGAGGTGGGCCCTACTCTTAGCTATCCATAACAGCTAGTTGAGATTCTGGATCGAAGAGAGAAGGTACTGAGGAACCAGACTATTCCTTTGGTACGCGTTGCATGGAGGCATCACTCTCCGGGGGAGTCTACCTGGGAGAGAAATGATTAAATGCGAGGGCGTTATCCATATTTGTTTGTGCCTTGAAGTATATTATTTTCTAGTTATGTTCTGTTCATTGTTATGTTCTTTCATAGTTAGTTATATTCTTTAGTTCTGTTCTTTTGTGATGTTCTGGGGGTAGTTTTCATCTTTGAATTTCGAGGACGAAATTATTTTAAGGAGGGTAGACTTGTCACTACCATATTTTCTAGAAAATGATATTTTAGTAATTTTATATTTAATTAAATATTGTGCATGATAAATAATTAATTATTGTATTATTTAATGGTTGTTAGATATTATTTATTTATTTTAGACTTGTGTTAGTGGACCTAACTAGTTTAATTTAGACTCATGGACCAACATGAATTAATTGGTTAGAATTTAGCCCATTTAGAAAGCCCATTGTTAAGGAGATGGATTAAATTAATTAAACCATTAGACTAGAAGCTTTCTTCCTTAATTATTTCTTTATGAGAGGCCCCAAGGGGTATATTGGATAATTCATAGTAGCTTGAGGAAGGGGAAAGAGGGGCCGGTCTATATATAGAGGGGGAATAAATTTCTTTCTCCTCCTTTTATTTGGAAATTAGATCTAGAATTTCTCTCAACCAAATTCCTTCATTCCCACTTCATTTTCCTACCAAATTTCATCCCAATTCATTTATAAATTACCATTGGAGGCGATTGAAGCATGGATCTAGAAGGAGGAAGTAAGGATCTACAAAGAGGAGTAAGGATCTACATGTTGGAGGCCAATTTTATTATATTTGGAGGTTGCATTGAGAATCCATCTCCCAATAGATATAATTCAGTTTTTTCTCTTAATTTAGGTTCTAAATCTGAGATTTAACCATGAAAAATCAATCCATATGCATAGGCTACCTATACGATTTGGTTTTGTGTTCTTAGGAGGCATATTGAGAAAGTTATAGTGCTTTTTGTGTCAATTTTGGGAGAATTCTGAGATTGACATTTGGTGTGTGTATCGATTGATCCTATAGATCAATTTGACATATACTTGTGTGTTTGGGGCTAGTGTCGTGTCCATAATTGGGTACGTGTAGGTCGTATCCTATCAATTTGGTGATACGTATTTATTTGGGAGTTTTTTCTCCGACACGTGACTTTGTACATGTCATATTTTGACACAGACACGTAGATTTGTATTTGACTCTTCGTATTATTCATAAATAATATATGTGACTTGTTCGTATACTTCAGGGTACGTTTGGATGTGTGGTGGACTCGTGTCATAAGCATATCCTAGATCTAGTGGTATACGGTATGATACTCTCCATGTGTATGTACAAATTATATGTAGATCTATTTCTTGTGTTCTTGGAGATATAATTTTATATATATATATATATATATATATATATATATATATATATATATATATATATGTATATATATATATATGTATATATATATATATATAATATGGTATATATAATTATGCTTCTTACGTCTTAGATCTATGTATTTATTATGTATATTGTATGTAGCTATTCTTATATATGTATATATAATTGTATATGGTAGCATGTATAAATATGCATATGTAAATAGATATTTATGGGTTGTTATAATTATAATTATATAATATGTGTTATATATGGTGAATGATTATATATATATATATATATATATATATATATATATATATATATATATATATATATGTCTGTGTATGTTATGTTACTATGTATTTTATGTACATAATACTATATGAGGGTGTATGTATAATTATTAGTAGTAATTATGATTATGGTATATATATATATATATATATCAACGACAGCAGCAAAGGCGACACCGCAGAGTGTCGCAACAGCAGCAACAACGGGAGCAACGGCAAAAGCAAAATTGTCACAATAGCAAACAGCAGGGAAACAACAGTAGCGGCAGCATGGAAGCAGTGACAGACAACAGCGTATCAACAACGTATCAGGAGCTTTAGTGACATTTTTTTAGCGACAGTGCAGAAAACTGTCACTAAAATAGCAGTATATCAATATCAACAGCAGTCTTTAGTGGCACCGGACAGAGTTTTAGCGACAGTTTGGCAGTTATATATATTAGATAATCATATTTTTATATATATGTATATGGTATTTGAAATATATATAAATATATTTGTATGTGTTAAATAGTATTTTATATATACTCTATGTATAATAATTATTGTAGTATATGTATATATCTACGGGTAGATAGTATAACTAGTATTTGGGTATTACCTTGAGAAACCAAGGTAAGTATCAAGGTAATTGGGGATACCCAAGGTATTGGGTTTGGGATATTAAGATTATGTTTTATGTTGTGATACCAAGTTGGTTCAAAACCAGGGTACCTATTTAATATTTGTATTTAGGATTCTATATTATTAATAATTGTTTGATATATATATTGATATTTTACCTATGGAATTACGTATCCGGAGATACGGTATCGTAATATTTAAGATATGGTTTTTGTGACCTAGACTTTAGTATTTTGAACCAATATTTTGTGTTAGACTTGTGCAACTTAGAAATGGGTAGTTGACCATAGTTTGACTATAGTTGACCATAGTTGACTTAGAGTTGACTTAGTTGACTTTTGACTTAGAATTGGTTTGTTGACCTAGAAGTTGATTTGACTTTTTTTTTTCCGGAACCTTGTATTAATATTGTATTCCCTATCTAGGTCTTTGAGGCACCATATCAGACATCGGTGAGACTATTCATTGGACTTCAGGCGAGTACATTCTCTGATAGTTTCTCTTTTATGATATTCTCTATGTTCATTGTATCTAGTGTAGATATCCATGTTCTCTTGATACTATGGTTACACGGATTGGTATATCCGGATCTTGTCATGAGATATTATTCCTTGGTATATGGTATATATAGTGCAAGTATTATTTCATTGGTTATCTTGTATATGTACAGATACTGATTCTCGGAAAGAGTCGGTATCTTCTTGGAGAATCTCGTGCCATAGCATACCGTGGTTGGATTTATTATACCAGTCGAGGGTGGAGAGTACTTCAGTGTAGATATATGATCAATACCCTTATTGTATCAAGTACTGTTATTGAATAGTATTAATCATACACCGCACGCATGATTAGCCAGGCCATATATATTGTATCATGTTCCCAAGCCGATCACATGTTAAAGCTAGTGCTCATATACTTAGTCATTAGTATTCTTGTTCATTGACATATTGATCATTATTGTATTTATTCCAGTATTTTCTTATAAGTATATATCTTATTATATCTATTGTGCATCTTTTATATTCACATCTATTTACTGTTACATAGTTTTTATCATTGATTAGAACTGCTGTTAGAGATGTACTCTGTTTCTTTTCTGACTGGATATTTTTTTAGATGACACTGAGGAGTGGTACCCTACACATTATGGACCTCAGGATGTTGTGGGTTTAGAGTCAGATACCTTGACTCAGGAGGGACTTATCCCGACTGAGACAGATGACCCGGGTTTAGTACCTTCTTAGTATTTTGTAATGGATTTGTCTCCAACTTATTTTATTAGTATCCTTTCAGACTTATTGATGTATTATTTTAGACTCATGAGTTGTATATGACTATTCTATTCTTTATTTGATTCGTGCTCATTTCTATCTTAGTTCTGTAATTGAGTATATTGTAATTATTGGTGGTTTATTATATTGCTAGATAGATTGCCCAGACAGCGTTCTACCGTCGATTCTGTGGCGTAGGCTGGGCATTATTTCCGACTTATACCCTTACATCGGGTGCGAATTGTGACACATTTTTAGTGGTGGCCCATGCAGGTCTAGCTTCGCAAGTATGCTATATCGTGGTAGTACGGCGATTTTGTTGTACTACTGCGAGCCTGCGATAGGATATTTTAGATATAGAGTTTTATATTAATTTGATCTGGGTGTTGAGCCAGTATCAGAGAGAGATTATAGGATATCAGCATATGAGTTGGAGATCTTGTACCGGATTATTGAGGAGTTGAGAGCCAAGGGATTCATTAGACCTAGTGCATCACCTTGGGGAGCCCCGTTACTTCTTGTTAAAAAGAAGAATGGTTCATCGCATTTAGTTATTGATTATAGAATACTAAATGCGACAACCATTAAGAACAAGTATCCCTTGCCCTGGATAGAAGACTTATTTGATCATCTCAGTGGGGCGACTATATTTTTTAAGGTAGATTTGCGGTCTGGGTATCATCATATCAGAGTCAGAGAGCAGGATATACCCAGGACGGCTTTCAGATCTAGATATGGTTACTAGGAGTTCCTAGTTTTTCTATTTGGAGCGACCAATGCACCAGCTATATTTATGTCTCTCATGAATAGCATCTTCATGCCTTACCTAGACCAGTTTATGATAGTGTTTATTAATGATATCTCGGTCTATAGTCAGAGTGAGGAAGAGCATAAGCAGCATCTTCTCATAGTTCTTCAGATTCTTCGAGAGTAGCAGTTGTATGCGAAGTTTAAAAAGTGTGAGTTCTGGCTTGATCGTATCTCATTCTTAGGTCATATCATTTCTGGTAGAGGAGTCGAGGTGGATCCCAATAAGGTGGAGGCTATTGAAAGTTGGCCAGTACCCCTTACAGCTTAAAATGTGCATAATTTTCTGGGTCTAGTAGGTTACTACAGGCGGTTTATCCAGACTTTGCGAGGATCTCTACACACTTGACATGGCTGGCGTGTAAGGATGTACACTTTGAGTATTCAGATGCTTATCAGACTTGTTTTAAGAAGCTCAAGCGGAGTTAGATTTTGGCTCATATTCTGACACTTTATGTGGGACCAGGTAGTTTCTCAGTATATTATGATGCTTCAGGAGTGGGACTAGGGTGTGTCCTTATGCAGTATGGCAGAGTAATAGCTTATGTGTATCGATAACTATGAGACAATAAGAAGAGTTATCTGATGCATGATTGGCAGTAGTAGTATTTGCACTTAAGCTCTGGAGGCATTACCTTTATGGTAATCGTGTAGAGATCTTCACAGACCATAATAGCTTGAGGTATGTGTTCACACAGAAAAAACTTAACATGCGTCAAAGGAGATGGCTTAATTTATTATCGGACTATGATCTTGACCTTCAGTATCATTCAGGAAAGGCTAATGTCGTAGCAAACACCTTGAGTAGGAGAGGAGAAGCTTACTGCTTTATAGAGCAGTACAATATTTTGGAGGATCTGCAGGAGATGGGTATCAAGGTAGTATTACCTAGCGATATCAGTTTTATGGTGAGCCTGCAGGTTCAATCTTCTATAGTTGAGAGGATCAAAGCAGAATAGACTGGTAATGTCAGGCTTCAGCAGCTCAGAGAATAGTGTAAGTCCGGACACAGACCAGAGTTAAACATTTACGAGGATGAGAATCTCAGGTTTGGTAGCCGACTTTGTGTGCCGAGAGAAGATATCCGGCAGAAGATTATGTCAGAGGCCCACAGTTCTCAGTACTCAGTACTTAGTGCATCTAGGTGGGATAAAGATGTATCAGGATATTCGTCAATACTTTTGGTAGAATAGTATGAAGAGGGAGATAGCTAGGTTAATTTTTCGGTATTTAGTCTGTCAGTAGGTCAAGGCTGAGCATCAGAGACCAGTCGGACTACTTTACCCTTTACCGATTCCAGAGTGGAAGTGGGACCATATTACTATAGACTTTATGACCGATCTTCCTAGATCCTCGTTTGGCAGAGATGCTATATGGGTTATAGTAGATCGACTAACGAAGGTTACTCACTTTATTCCTTTCAGAGTGGGCTAGTATATAAAGCAGCTAGCTGAGATATACATGAGACATATAGTCAGATTGCATGGTGTACCAGTTAGCATAGTCTGAGATAGAGATTTGCAGTTCATGTCTCATTTTTGGCCGAGCCTATAGTAGAATCAGGGTACTAGGTTGAAGTTTAGTTCAATCTACCATCCATAGACAGACGGACACTCGGAGCATACTAATCAGACTTTAGAGGATATGCTTTGAGCTTGTACACTTTACTTTGGTAGGTCTTGGGAGGATTACTTGCATTTAGTAGAGTTCTCTTATAACAACAGCTTCCAAGCGAGCATTCAGATGGCACCCTTCGAGGCTTTGTGTGGTAGGAGATGCAGATCATTATTAGTTTGGGATGACATTGGCGAGAGATAGATGCTTGGCCCAAAGAGGATTGCTTAGTCGGTTAGAGTGATCAGGCAGATCATAGAGCATCTCAGAGTGGCTCAAGATTTCTAGCTTTATTGGACAGATCAGCATCATTGTCATCTTGAGTTCTTTATCGGAGACCATGTATTTTTGAGGATTTTGCCTACCCGTAGAGTTATTAGATTTAGAGTACGAGGAAATCTTAGTCCCAGATATATAGGTCCATTCAATATTTTCGAGCGAGTTGGAGATGTATCGTATTGTCTATCTCTTCTACCGTCGTTTTATAAGGTACATGACGTCTTTCACGTATCTCAGTTATGCCAGTAGATTCCAAACTCGAGCCATATCCTGGATCATTCTGAGTTGGTCGTTGGTACCGACCTATCATATGAGAAGAGGCCCGTGTCTATTTTGGACTAGAGGAAGAAGGTTCTCAAGAACTGGACTATCAGGTTAGTTCGTGTTGCTTGGGGGCATTACTTACTGGGTGAGTCGACGTGGGAGCGCGAGGACGATATGCCTACTCGTTATCCATTTCTCTTCGACTTGGGATATATACTTATTCGTATACCCGTGTCCTATCTTAGCCTGTGCATGTGATTGATTGTTAGTTTATTTGTTATGTCTGTTATTTTTACTTTCTGATTTCTTGTTATTACCTAGGAAATTTCATACTCACCTGAGTTTTTTTATTTATTTTCGATTTCGAGTTGGCTTTCTTAGATTTTCTTGTTAGTGATTTTTGGATCCTTATGGTAATTTTGAGGACAATTTTTTTTTTAAGGAGGGGAGAGTTGTGAGACTCATCTCATTGTATTTGTATTTTATACGAATACATATTTTGGCTAGTTATTGCATTTTATTGGATCACGAGGAAGCCCAAAAATTCTCAAAATTAAAACTTTACTACATGACTGGTATACCGCCGGTATACCACAGTAGCAATGGTATACTGTCCGACAGATATTTATTTTACTTTCGAGATATTTTTGCTATAAATAGTATTCAAGATATTTTATTTTCTTCTTTCTCTTTCTCTCTTCTTTATTTTCTCTCGAGCTTGGAAGCATGGTCGTGAGACATGGAGTGTGGTTTCTGAACCCCTTCATAGTGGTGGACTAGAAGATTTAGGCTGGGAGCTCGCGTTAGGCAAGTACACTTTGTCGATTTCGTGAACTTCTTTTACTATATGTTATTTTACTTTCTTGGAGCTTTAGTTATTGCTTTTTATCTTAGACTTGCTTTACTATTGTTAATTATATCATGATATCTAGCCTAGTGACTATCTCAGTTTTTAATTCTGGTAGAATCTCGTTCCGTCCCTTTTTGGCAACTCGGTAACAGAAATGGTACCGGAGTTATGACCGTGAGATTTAGTCCATATCATGATATGAGACTTACACTAGACTTGACTTCTTATTAGATTTGGTTCTGATAATTTTTGGGATTTGATTTGGATTCCAAAAATTAGACTTTACTTGACTTTAACCATGATTATTCTTGGAAACAGGCATACTGATGGTATACTACAATGTACCGACAGTATACCGATTTTAACCGACTTGATTTATAGATATTTTTGTGTGAACCCTATCAGTATAATGACGATGTACTGGGTTATACCAACGGTATATCGATCTTGCCGACATTGTTAGATATTTGTCTTGGCCGGCATACCGAAAGTATACTGGGCTGTGCCGACGGTATACTGATTTGTGGAACTTTATTTTCCAGTAACTTTTTGCCTACTTGGAATGGCATACCGACGGTATACTACATTATACCGATGGTATGCCAATTTATTAGAATCAAAAAATTGATATGTTTTTTCTATCTTTGGACCAGTGTACTGACGATGTACCGGATTGTACCAACGGTATACCGATCATGTACTTTATTTAGGAATTTTTGGTTTTTTGTGATTTTATGTTAAAACTTCTGGCTTTTGCTTGGACACGCGATGACTGAACTTGATTTTGGAGATGAACTTATATGGTTTCTTATGACCTAACTTGACTTGACTTGGCTTTACTTAATTTTACCAGGCTTTGTCCGGTTACACGTGATGACATGATTGACTGGACTTGACTTGGCATGATTTTACATGGCTTCATCAGACATGGCTTGACTTGGTTTCATTTTGTTTCATCTGGTTAGACATGGCTTCACATGATTGTATATGGCTTTACCTTATTTTACATGGCTTCACCTGGCTTCACCTAGATTGACATGGCTTCACTTAGCTTTACCTGGCTTTACTTGGTATCACGTGGCTTAATTGTTGTCGTGGCATACCTGAGTCCGTATGTGCAATATCTATTAAACCTATTTATATTACTATTAGAACTTGATTTGTCTGTATCATGTCTAGGATGGATTCTGTGGAATACTATACCCGAATTCATACAAGAAACTGCTAGGGGTTTATAACTAGAGATCCACTTAGTACATAGCTAGGGATTTTCCTAGATTGCATGCAGTCCCGGTTATTCATACTGTTATCTTGAGGTGTATCTAGTATTTTATATTGTGGCATATCTTGAGGAGTTTCCAGTTGTTTGTGTGTATGGATATCTAGGATGGACTACAGGGGCATGTGATCAGAAGGAACTCTAGTATCTCATTGCATTATAAAGTTAGTAATTAAGGATTTTGGTAACCCTAGTTAGTTAAAGGTATCAAGCCTTACCTAAGTGATTTGTCATGATTGATGGTTGATGGTTAGTCTAGGCTTTACATGATCACCTTTACTTTTAATACTTATTATTTTCTTATTGATTATCAGATCTGGATATGTCTTATTGCAGGTTTTACAGTATTTATTATCCTGAGATCTTTTACCTTCAGTCGTTACTTTCCAGTATTTGTATTGCTTTTGTTGTTGGTTTAAGTTCCTATATTGGCTTCCTTTGTGGTACTTGTAATTTGGGGGTCTGACCCTATTGGTTTTATATGTCCAGATCCAGTATCAACACCGGAGGATCTTTAATAATTTCTTGAGGATGGTAGCCACCAGGAGCACCAGACTGCTTGAGTGAATTTTCTTACTTTTTCACCCTGATGTACAATCTATTTTATGGGCGTTTAGCTACCGAACATGTGTTTAGCTCATGTTTTCTTTTGATCAGTTAGCCTATGGGCATTAGCATGATTGACATATCCTAGGGTTGATCATGGATAACTCAGATTCTGTCTAGTTTAGTCATTATGTGTTTACTAGCATCATGATCATCTGTATATTATAGTTTGGGACGCTTTACTATTATATTTTAGCTGATCTTACATCTTGTTATTATTCATGTTGTTCTTGTGATTGAGACACAAGGGTTTATTGGACCTAGGCTTGACTATTGGTTGTAGTAGTGATCCCTCATGTTGTACAACTATACCGTATGTATCAAGTACCGGAGCGCTCTAAGTATACGTAGCTGCCCTTGTCTGTCCCGCTTTCCAGTATTTTGGTTATGGGGAGTGACAAACTATGCTAAGTACCGTCACACATGCTATACGAACCGATGGCCAGTCAAATACGAAGCCCGTGTCCTATCATGAACTCTCTCTATGACGTAAAATAATATGTGTCAAGGCCATAGTGTTATAATAATAACTCCACAACTTCAGGTACGTCCACTAAAAACTAGGACAAACACAAGTCCTAACGTCGATATCTTCGTCGACTGCACCCGAGTCATTCTCGGACATGCACATTTATATAATATTCAGAGCACACAATATATGAACAATAATAACTGAATTTAAATAGTACAACATGGTAAGGTATACTTGCTTGAAAGCCAAGCGAAGATTCGAACATATATCTGCGGATGTTGTCACAAATGCCACCAACAGTCATAGAATGAGTGAGATACTCAGAAAAACTTATCCATATGTCCAATTTGGACATAGGCTTAAAATGACAGTTTCTGGTCAACACAAAATCCATATGTGGGCCTCGCCTTGCACAAAAAAATATGTCAGAAATACCGATCTCTAATCTTAGCATATTATAGGTCAAAATTTTTCTAAACGATGATACAAACTCAACGGTATGTCCATATTTGGATTCTGATAAGCCGATCACAAAAATGCCCATCTGTAAAATGGTGATTCGGTCATTGTCTCAGAATCAGACAAAAATGGGGTCACAGGACAAGTCGAACACCGCGAGTCCAATGGTGTAAGTTTTTTTACGATACGACGAGCATGCACAAAGTAATTGGGTAATTATAAAAATTTACGATACGGAGATTTTTTATTGATACGGGTTCGTTTTGTCGCACACATGCGACCGAATTGAATTTCGTCAAAAGCCCACACATCGAAAAATACCAAACACTCCTTTTGGTGCAATTGATATGTGACCAGGTTGTCCGGTTTGATGGTGTCACGCCCTAGTCACAAAATATCGAGGGACTGGCCACGTGGTAATGGCCAGCAGCACGCACCGATGGGCAAACCCAATTTAATGGACCCATCAATGTATACTTAAGCTGTAGAACAATAATCAGGGTCTGCTATACTAATTTCATCCACAGAATGAATATATCAATAACAATACTGAAACAATATCATCATCATATCACAAGTAATTAAATCGGGGAACAAGCCCGATATAAGTCTGATACAACTGTCAAGATACAAGAATAAAGATATCAACAACAATACTGAGTATGGAAACAGTATATACTCAGAAGATAACCTTGGGGATCACTCGACTACTGGATCTGGTACTGCTTCAGTGCCTGCTCCTGCTAATGCTCCTGTTCCGTGTACCTCGGGGTCGATCTCGTCTGCTAATCCTGGGGACATAATCCGGATCTAGGTCCTCAGGGGACATAACAAGGTACAGATAATACAAGCAAAATAAATGCAGTGCAGCAATAAATGAAACAATAGGGTAAATATAAACCAGCTAAGTGATATACAAGATGAGAGCATCACTAGAACTCAGGCTGAAACTACTACAAGCTCTGTGTCGGGGAGCTGGTAGCAGTGATATCATGTGGTTTGTCTAGCTCAAAAGGGAGACTACGACACCGTCATAATATAATCAACCTGTAGCCTGTGTCTCTCCCCACCCAATGTAATCATACGTCTCATGTCCACGACGTCTCATGTCCATGTCATGCAGGATCATAACTAATGCATTAAGTCATATAATATCTAAGCAAAATAATATGACATGAAACCTGTAACCTATACAGAACCACCATGAATATCTCAGGACGATTCTGTATCATGAATAGTGTCAGGTGTCCTGGGTATAACGTACTTGATAAGGCAAGTACGAGAAGTAAAGGGTCTCGGTATCCATGTCTAGATGACGTTATACAACTCTGCGTACAGTGTTGGCACCCGACTATTAATCTGACGCTAAGTAAGTCACACGGTCCTAGGTTAAGCATGTAGAACATATAAATAAGGCAAGGAATTATGTAACAAGAACTGCAATATTTGGCAAGGTATACTTCCTGGGGTTCCGGCTCCAATTGTAGCTCTGACTTCAGCGAGAATTGCAGGGACTCCTCCGGTTGCTGAAATAGACATCACCATCAGGTTCAGAAAATATCAAATAGCTATAAACGTCTGTCCTTGAGTCCAATTTGGACACAAGGGCAAAAATGTCAGTTTCTGGTCAAAGCAGGGTCCACATGTGGGCCACTTTGCACAGAAAAATGTGTCAGGAACAAAGGTCTCCAAATTCGTCCAACTTATTGTTAACAAGTCAGGAACGATGATACAAACCCAACGGAACTTTCAGATCTGGATTCCGATGAGCCGTTCACAAAATCGCCCGTCAAGTGGAGCCGTGGGGCCCACGATACACGATTTTGTCAACTTTCTCAGAATCGAATCAAACTTGGGTCACAGGACCAACGTATTTCTACGAGTCCGATGGCACAAGTTTCGTTTCAATCTGACGTGTGTACACTAAGTTACAGCAAGATTCAGAATGGCTGGATACGGGGCGTTGTCGACGGATATGCGTTGATTCCGGTGTGCACGCACATCCAAATCAACTTCTGTGAAATCCCGCACGTCCGTATCGACAACGCGCACATTTCGGTGAAGACCGCACGCGACCAAATCATCCCGTTTGGTAGGGCGCACTTAGTTTCGGGTGAAACAGGACATTATTTTCCTGTTTTTGGATCGCGGTTCGCGATCGCCACAGGACGCAACGCACCGAGCGGGTTGCACGGGCATCGAGAGGGTCACGCAGGGTTCGCGTCACAACTGACGAAACAGAAAATAGGGCAGCGAGGAGAGAGAAATGGGTACCTGAACAGGGCTCCGCAAACTAAGATTTCTCGTGTCCTCGTGTCGATTTGACACAGGATTTGTGTCCTGGACGTGTCCGGGCTTTTGCTCTAGTGGTTAGGGCTTGCCGGAGGAAGGCGGCTCGGGGCTGGGTTCGGCTGAGACGGCGAGGTTCGAGGCCGGGGCTGCGGGCTAGGGGGGCCGGGGCGGCTCTGGCCGGAGGTGGCTACGCCGGAGCTGCAGCGGGGACCGAGGGCACTGGCGGAGTCAGGGGTGAGGGCAGCGGGAGGCGTCGGGCTCGGCTGCAGGTCCGGAGTCAGGGAATGCACAGTCGGACAGAGGAAGGGAGGGTGCTGGAGAAGTCAGGGCTGGGCACGACGCTGGAGGAGAGGAAGGCGGTGGCTCCGGGGTTGTGGGGAACGGAGGAAAGGAGGAGGTGGCGGTGCGGGGCTGGCTTGGGGCAGCGGAGCGGCTCGCTGGTGGCCGGGCGATGCTCGGGGAGGCAGATAAGGGGAGATGGCTAGGGCAGAGGAGCAAGAGAGAGGGTTTATATAGGCGGACGGGAGGAGATCGGCGGTCGGCGGTTACGGGTAGGGGAGGAGGCGGCTAGGCGTCGAAAGGGCGGCCGGTGGGGATGTGAACGGAAGAGGCGGCGACAGTTTCGTCGGAGAAGACGATCGGCCGTGGCGAAGGGGAGGCGAGCGGTCGGCTCCGGGGCGGTTAGGGATTTAGGTCTAGCGGGTCGGGTCGGGTCAAAGCGGGTCGGGTCGGGTCAGGCGGATCCGGCCCGATCCAATAAGAATTGAATGCGGGTCGAGTTAGCGGGTTTTGGGTCTACGGGTTAGACCCGGATCCGACCCGCTAAGGTTGGGTTTGGGTTTATTAAACCGGTCCGGTTTGGGTTGGTTTGGTTCAATTGAACCAGGTTTAGTTTTGTTTAATTAAATAATAGTTTTTAGAGATTTAAAATTGCTTCCGGGGTCCAATAAATTCCCAGAAAATTACCCTATGTCTAGTTTTTCATTTTACACCAAAAAATATTATTTCCATAATATTTTAATATTATCTAAAATCATTTAAAAATTATTTAAATTCAAAATACCTTAGTTTTAATTAATAAAAATCCCAGAAAAATTCTAGAAAATTATGAAAATTCTAATTTAAAAATTCTTGAAAATCAGGGGGTTTACAATCTACCCCCCTTAAGAGGATTGCGTCCTCACAATCAAAGAATAACCGGTCAACAGAGATGACACGGTTGTAACATTATTCGAAGCACATCACTATCAAGAAGAATCAAGGTTGAGGGTGTAAGAATAACACATAGGAAAAATCATTTTCCTAAGCGATAAGAGTTATACAATTTCTCGAATGAAGTAAATCTAGAAAATTACAGTTTTAGAAAATCAGGTTATCCTTTATAAAAACAATTATCAAACATTCTAGGTTATTTAGCAAGTTCAAAATTACTAGGTTATCACTTGTAAAAACATATTAGGTTATCAGTTATTAGCAAGTTAAAACTGTCAGGTTAAGTCTAAGGTCACAAACCTGCAGGCACGAACTACAGCAAATCTAGAAACAGATAACTATGAAAAAAACTTACGCGTATTAGCTACTCCATGATTCTGCACGTTCTCCAAGGTCATTGCCAGGGCTTGTCCGCGTCCTTGTAGTCGATTCCTCTGCTGCTGCTGAGCCTGCTGGAAGAGTAGTGCCTGGGGTATCAAAGGTGGCCTCGGCTGATACCCTCCTGGAGATGGTGGTAGGACTCCTTCAACTCCCGTTTGCGGTGCTCCCAATGCTGGATAGGCTGGCCTCGGTACTGGTATCGCTTGTTGGTTAACCATTGGTGCTCCTTCTCGACGCTCAGGGCATTCCCTCAATAAATGCTGACTGGATCCGCAAGCTAAACATAATCTCCTTTTGCGTCTGTACTCGTTCTCAATATGGCCTCACTTATGACAATATGGACAGACAGGTAGTGCTTGTGAAAATGCTTCTAGTGGCTGGTGCACGTGAGGTCTTTTTGTAGCTTTTTCTTATGGTGCTCTGGCTGGTGCTGATGTGGATGGCTGCTTCAGACTGGTCTCTCTCCTGATGACGCGCTCCATGCGTCAGGCTGCAGCAAAGACGTCCGGGTATGATGTAGGAGCAACAGATCCAATTAGTTTCTGCAGCTCGAAGTTTAGTCCGTCGAAGAACTTCTCAGCCTTCTCTTCTTCTGTCTGAATCAAGGTTGGGGCGAAGCGACTCAGACGAATGAATTCCGTGTTGTACTCTTCCACTGTCATACTATCTTGAGTGAGGCGATTGAACTTGTCCCAAAGTTCTGATCGAGCGATGGCTGGAATGTACATCTCCTGAAAGAGTCTGGAGAACTCCTCCCAAGTGACTCGGTCTGGTCCGAGCTGTGTCTCCTCGGATAGCCACTAGTGATGTGCATTGTCCGTCAATTGCATTTTGACTGCAGTCATCCAACGTTCTCGTAGAATCTCAGCTGTTTCTAATTGATGTTGTGTGTTGGTGAGCCATTCATGAACTTCTGTGGGCTCCTCTTTGCCTGAGAAGGTACGGGACTTCAGCTGGCAGAAATCGGTGATATAGCCCATCGTTGGCCATTGTGTTGGTAAATCTGCCTGGTCCAGTGCGATTACTAGGCTACTCCTCAAGTTCTTTGCCTCATGACGCAGAGCCTCTTGTTGAATTTATTGTTGAGCTTGCATCATTGCATAGATCATTTGAAATATCTGCTGTCCGTCCATGGCCTGTCCTTGTGGAAATACGGGCATTTATGGAGTAAATTGTGTCGATGGTGGAATGTTATCTTGCTGGATTCCCGAGGCATATTGATTCGCTTGACTGTGTTGTTGAGCTGATTGACCTTCTTCTACTGGTGTTACTTCCTCTTCATTGGTTACCAAAACATCTTATGGTGATATTGCAGGAGTCTCATCGTTTGCTTGAGAATCCATTACTCTACTTCCAAAATAAATAATAAGAGGTGCACAGGAATCAAGGCAGGATGCAAGTCAAGAAATTAATTCGAATTCGATATAGATATCAAGAATGATTCAAGCAAGTGGATGAGATCCTAAAAACTTATCCTATTCTTATTGCAGACTTTCTCGGTCCCTAAGTTGAAACCGAACAATTTAGTCGTTGACCTGCATGGGCCACCACAAAAACCATGTCACGCCCCAGTCCCAAAATATCGAGGGACTGGCCACGTGGCAATGACCAGCAGCACGCACCGATGGATAAACCCAATTTAATGGACCCATCAATGTGTACTTAAGCTGTAGAACAATAGTCAGGGTCTGCTATACTAATCTCATCCACGGAATGAATATATCAATAACAATACTGAAACAATATCATCATCAAATCATAAGTAATTAAATCGGGGAACAAGCCCGATATAAGTCTGATACAACTGTCAAGATACAAGAATAAAGATATCAACAACAATACTGAGTATGGAAACAGTATATACTCAGAAGATAACCTTGGGGATTACTCGACTACCGGATCTGGTACTACTTCAGTGCCTGCTCCTGTTCCTGCTAATGCTCCTGTTCCGTGTACCTCGGGGTCGATCTCGTCTGCTAATCCTGGAGACATAATCCAGATCCAGGTCCTCAGGGGACATAGCAAGGTACATATAATACAAGCCAAAATAAATGCAGTGTAGCAATAAGTAAAACAATAGGGCAAATATAAACCAGCTAAGTGATATGTAAGATGAGAGCATCACTAGAACTCAGGCTGAAACTACTACAAGCTCTGTGTCGGGGAGCCGGTAGCAGTGATATCATGTGGTTTGTCTAGCTCAAAAGGGAGACTACGACACCATCATAATATAATCAACCTGTAGCTTGTGTGTCTCTCCCCACCTAATGTAATCATACGTCTCATGTCCACAACGTCTCATGTCCATGTCACGCAGGATCATAACTAATGCATCAAGTCATATAATATCTAAGCAAAATAATATGTCATAAAACTTGTAACCTATACAGAACTACCATAAATATCTCAGGATGATTCTGTATCATGAATAGTGTCAGGTGTCCTGGGTATAACGTACTTGATAAGGCAAGTACGAGAAGTAAAGGGTCTCGGTATCCATGTCTAGATGACGTTACACAACTCTGCGTACAGTGTTGGCACCCGACTATTAATCGGATGCTAAGTAAGTCACATGGTCCTAGGTCAAGCATGTAGAACATATAAATAAGGCAAGGAATTATGTAACAAGAACTGCAATATTTGGCAAGTTACACTTGCCTGGGATTCCGGCTCCAATTGTAGCTCTGACTTCAGCGGGAATTGCAGAAACTCCTCCGGTTGCTGAAATAGACATCACCATCAGGTTCAAAAAATATCAAATAACTAGAAATGTCTGTCCTTGAGTCCAATTTGGACACAAGGGCAAAAATGACAGTTTCTGGTCAAAGCGGGGTCCATATGTGGGCCGCTTTGCACCGAAAAATGTGTCAGGAACAAAGGTCTCCAAATTCGTCCAACTTAGTGTCAAAAAGTCAGGAACGATGATACAAATCCAACGAAACTTCCAGATCTGGATTCCGATAAGTCGTTAACAAAATTGCCCGTCAAGTAGAGCCGTGGGGCCCACGATACGCGATTTTGTCAACGTTCTCAGAATCGAACCAAACTTGAGTCACAGGACCAATGTATTACTACCAGTCCGATGGCACAAGTTTCGTTTCGATCCAAAGTATGTACACTAAGTTATATCGAGATTCAGAACGGGCAGATACGGGGCGTTGTCGGCGGATACGCGTTAATTCCGGTATGCACGCACATCCAAATTAACTTCTGTGAAATCCCGTACGTCCGTATCGACAACGCGCATATTTCGGTGAAGACCGCACGCGACCAAGTTATCCCGTTTGGCGGAGCGCACTCAGTTCCGGGGTAAAATAGGGCATTATTTTTCCTATTTTTGGATCGCGGTTCACGATCGCCACAGGACGCGACATACCGAGCGGATTGCACGGGCATCGAGAGGGTTACGCAGGGTTCGCATCACAACTGATGGAACAGAAAACGGGGGAGCGAGGAGAGAGAAATGGGTACCTGAATAGGGCTCCGCAAACTGAGATTTCTCGTATCCTCGTGTCGATTCGACACAGGACTTGTGTCCTGGACGTATCCGGGTTGTTGCTCTAGTGGTTAGGGCTTGCCGGAGGAAGACGGCTCGGGGCTGGGTCCGGCTGAGACGGCGAGGTTCGAGGCCGGGGCTACGGGCTACGGGCTGCCGGGGACGGCTCTGGCCGGAGGCGGCTACGCCGGAGCTGCAGCGGGGACCGAGGGCACTGGCGGAGTCGGGGGTGAGGGTTGCGGGAGGCGTCGGGCTCGGTTGCGGGTCCGGGGTCGGGGAATGCACAGTCGGCCGGAGGAGGGGAGGGTGCTGGAGAAGTCGGGGCTGGGTACGGCGCTGGAGGAAAGGGAGGCGGTGGCTCCGGGGTTGCGGGAAACGGAGGGAAGGAGGAGGTGGCGGTGTGGGGCTGGCTTGGGGCAGCGGAGCAGCTCGCTGGTGGTCGGGCGATGCTTGGGGAGGCGGATGAGGGGAGATGGCTAGGGCAGAGGAGCAGGAGAGAGGGTTTATATAGGCGGACGGGAGAAGACCGGCGGTCGGCGGTTTCGGGTAGGGGAGGAGGCGGCTGGGCGTCGAAAGGGCAGCCGGTGGGGATGTGAACGGAAGAGGCGGCGACGGTTTCGTCGGAGAAGACGATCGGCCACGGCAGAGGGGAGGCGAGCGGTCGGCTCGGGGGCGGTTAGGGATTTAGGTCTAGCGGGTCGGGTCGGGTCAAAGCGGGTTGGGTCGGGTCAGGCGGATCCGGCCCGATCCAATAAGAATTGAATGCGGGTCGGGTTAGCGGGTTTCGGGTCTACGGGTTAGACCCGGATCCGACCCGCTAAGGTTGGGTTTGGGTTTATTAAACCGATCCAGTTTGGGTTGGTTTGGTTCAATTGAACCAGGTTTATTTTTGTTTAATTAAATAATTAGTTTTTAGAGATTTAAAAATGCTTTCGGGGTCCAATAAATTCCCAGAAAATTACCCTATGTCTAGTTTTTTATTTTACACCAGAAAATATTATTTCCATAATATTTTAATATTATTTAACATCATTTAAAAATTATTTAAATTCAAAATATCTTAGTTTTAATTAATAAAAATCCTAAAAAAATTCCAGAAAATTATGAAAAATCTAATTTAAAAATTCTTGAAAATCAGGGAGTTTACAGATGGGACCAACTCCGTATCAGAGATTTCCAAGTTTTATAAAATTATTTTTCTTTGATTTTGGAACTTAAATTACTAACTATAGAAAGTAAACTACATTATTCTAATTGAAGGCACTGAAAGAGGGTTAAGTGGAGAGTATACCAAAGAAAGCAGTTCGGGAATTGGTTGAGCAAGGAGGGAGATATCTCATCGTAAAGTGAGGGTGTTAGTGCTCTATTCTAGACTGGATATTCGGGTTGGGATGTGCGGTGATCATGCGATGCTCTGGGCTGTCGCAGGAGGGTTCACCGAAGGTCACCGGAGGTGGGGGGTCTGCAGGGGGTCCTGAGGGTGCTCGGAGGCGTATGCTACAATAAGGACCGCAACAAACGTAGTAGCAACAATCGCAATAGCAGCAGCAGTCATGGCAGTAGTTGCACGCAGCAGTAGCATAAGTAGCCACAGTAGTAACAATGTAAGTAGTAGCAGTAGTCGCGGCATCCGTCGCAGCAAGGAAAGAGGAAAGAGGAGGTGGTGATGGTCGATGGTGGAGGTGATGGAGAGGGTGGTGGTCGGATGTTGATGAGGTCGATGATGGTTAATGGTGGTGATAGTAGTCGTGGAGAGGACAGTGGAGGTCGGGGTGGTGATGGTGTCATGGTGGTGGTTAACGGTGGTGGCCGGAGTGGAAGAGGGTGGAGGGGAGGGGAGGGGAGAGGATGGTAAGAGTTAATGGTGGTGTCCTCGGTTGAGGGGAGAAGATGAGTGAATGTTTGAGGGAGGGAGAGAGAGAGTGCATTAAATGAAGGGGAGAGAAGGTTGTATTTAATGAAGAGAGAGGGTGCTTAGGGATTAGGGCCGGCTAGGTTCCCTAGGAATGGTGTGGGTTTTCATGAAAGAATGCGTGGAGGTGATGGGTTTGGATTTGAATGGAGGGTAGAGATTGATTGTAAGTTAGGTTGAATAGTCACATGCAAACAAAGGGGGAGAGAGTGGGGCACATGATCGGTCAAGCATGACGTGGGGTTTCCTTCATTTGGTTTGCTCCTATAGGAGATTGGCACCTAGCATTACATTTTTACTTAGGTCCCTAATTGTTTGAATGTTTACAAATAACAGAAATTAAGGATTTGATGAGGGTAGAAGCCATATTTGGTGTGTTGTAGTAGGAAAAATTGGTGTATGGTATCTTTTATAATCCTTGAGGGGGTGTGTGTGGGTTTGGGTTGGTGTTTGGTCTAGTTTTAGATTAAGTTGAGTCGGTTGCCCCAAAATAAATATAAATCATGTCCTCGATATTCTTTAATAAATTAGAAGTGCATGGAATCTCAATTGGGTGTGACACAAGTATCATGGACGTAGTAGACTCGGAATATAGTATTGTCATATATTGGGTTGCACGAAACGGTCAATGTTGTGTCTCCAATTTTGATTAGAACGAACATAGGTGCAAAGTTTAGGTTAAAATATAGATATTGGGTGACGAATGTTGTGCGATTAAAATAAAGCACAAGATGATGTATTTATGAGTGACACAAAGGTTAGGATTGAAGATTGGCTTGTCTAGGTCAAGGATGTGAATTTTATTGGAAGGCAAAAATAAACCCTAATCCTAATAGTGTAGTGCTCCAAATAATTAAGCAATGGTAGAGTGCTACAAGTGAATCAAAAATAAATAATTAATAATAAACTCCAATAATTATTCTAGAATAATTCTAAATAAAACATAATCCTAGATTTTGGGTCAGAGGGTTTACAATCTATCCACCTTAGAAAATTTTATCATCGAAATTAAAATTTATTTCTCCAACAACGAACTCAACTTATATATATATATAAACAACTTGGTACTTAGTCCTACTTCACTCTCTTAACCTTAAACTGCCACATACGTATAGTCTAATCAGCTAAGGCCTTTGGTTCTCAAAATATCTTCTCACCATCATGAATTGTCTCGTCATTGTTATCATACTAATCATCATCTAGAAAATCACCACCTATACGCCTAGGTTACTCAAGGGTGCCACAATAAAATCTTAGTTTGAATATTCCACTATCTATAAAGAAGATAATATCATACATTCCCTCCCGAAGGGGTGCATGGGTTAGGCACTAAAATCCAACAAGCACAAATTTTCAAGGTCACCTACATAGTACCTAAATCCCTTGTTCTGAAGCTAATATAGATATCTCATCATTATTTCCTAGGTACAATATCATCAACGTATAGTATCCACAAAAAAATTCTGCAACCTAACTTCTTATAGTTGCTCTTAGCAGCAACACGTCTAATCTAGCCAGTCAGTCGTAACTAGCCTAGAATCTCATCTCAAAACAAATTTTAGGAGAAATAAAGTACAGTATAAGCCTCTATTCAAATACAAAAAATATATAAAAATTATGCAATAAATATCTATTCGATTATTTTAAATACCCTGGATAAAATATAATAAATACAATAATAAAAATACAATTCCTAAAATTCCAAAATCTATCGGCTAGGGTAAATTGGAAATAGATTTCCTTAACATCACCTACTACTAAGATTTAGTTCCAACAAGCTCATACCCTATTAGTCAAAAAATTTAAATTCCTGGCCCTAAGCATTTTTTGTATAACTCCAACATTCAACTATTATTCTTATAAGACGTCTATCTTTCATTTACACTCTCCTACCCATGTGTCAATCTATAATCTAAGAGTCTTGTGATAATCCTCTACAGAATGACCAACGATTCAGTATATGATCTAAACCTGTGTTTAGTTCCTCAAATTTGTATCACCTCCAAATTGATCAATAATTTCTAATTGCACTAAATTCTCAAAATTTTAAAAGCATTATAATTCATAATACTAAATTTATTATCCCTCAAGTCCATATCATAATTTTCTTCTCCTTAGATTATGCGACCATAATATATTTTCTTTATCATTTATTTTCTACATACCTTCATATCATTATAGTAAGTTAATCTTGTTTTCAACTTTAAGCTTCGCCAATCATGGCCCAGTACTTTTTGATTCATAGTATCGATCTTCTAGGCAGCTATCGAGTGATAAAAAAATAGCCCTTCCTAGATCCTTGTCATAATTTAAAATGCTCAAGGTGAGGTACTTCTCGTGGATCTCTTCTTGTTGCCATTCTACCTTCTTCACCTTGAACTTGAGGCTTCTCCTAATTTATTCTATGTATACCCTTCATCCAAATTATACTGATTCTGTCTTGTTATAACTTGTCATCTATTATAGGTAGTTCACTATATCTAACTTAAGACTATGACATGTCTTCAATCTAATTGCTCTATTTGCTCTATTTTAGGTACTAACTCAACTACTCAAGTTATCAATGGTGAAAACCACGAGTCCAAGTAACATTGGTAACCCAGTAAGCAAGCACATCTAATCTGGTTCTAGAAGCTATACCCTTAGTACCCAAGTTATTAAATCACTCAAACAACAAATCTAGCAATCTACCTATCTATTTTAGCCCAGTAATATAACCAATAGTTAGGCAGTAGTATAATCTAGGGTTAATACTAGAAGTCATAAGGCAACTAAAAATTGTATTACTATGTTCTACCACTTAGAATTCTAATATTTTCCTGATTCAACATTATCCTTTGTGCTTTAACCAAATTTGTCCTCAATATTTTACAGAATTTCAAGATTTTATAATAACTCAATCCCTTTGGTTTACCAAGAGTTTTTCCAATCATAGTCTAGACTCAACCTCATAATAGATTCCCCCATTTTTTTTCCAGCACTAATTCTTATTAAAATTTTCTTTAATATTTTTTCTCCCTTAACGTATAGATAATCTCTTCCTCATAAATTCTCCTCAAATGTTGTCCTCTTCCAAGCCCATTTAATACCTTAGTTTTATTGGTGTTGTTTCTCAATCTGCAATCAAATTTCTGTTTAATTCTCTAATATAATATTCCCAATTTTCCTCTATCGATATTTTTTCCTTTGCCATAATTCTGCCATGTATTCATTCATTCATATCCTCCAGGTGTAATCCTCTAATTAAATCGTCACAACCAGTGTTGTCTTTGTAATAATTCATACCTAATATTCGTCTAAAAAATTATCCAGGGTATAATTTTACCAACTATTTTGTTCAAGTTAATCCTTCGCATACAGTATCAAATCACAGCTTATTCTCGCTAAAATTGTATTCCTCAATTTTCTTCTTTTTATTGTTTATTACTCCGAGTCACCATGGTGCAATTAATAAAACTCCTGGGATCAAATAATCTTCTTCCAAGTGAGAGCCTAAAATTCCATCTTCTCAAGTTCATAATATTGTTCCTTGTATCACCACCATGGGCTACAACTAATCTCTAGCATCTAGGTATGCATTTCTACAAATTATCCCAGAGTACTTAGAATCGAACAATCTTTTCAACTTCTAATACTTCCAAATCTCTGCTACCTTAAGTAAGGGTAGGGTTTTATCAGTTCTAGGATAATACTACTACGTCCAATTCTCATGCTAACAATCTATACTAGCTCTAGAATCTAGAAAGAACCTATCGAGCTATCCTACTAAGGGTAACCATTTTCTCACAAAATATTACTTCAATCATGTCATATTCTGCCTTGACGAGCATCTGCTTCTGGAGGAATACCGCATATGAGTTTCTATCTCTCCGGAATAGGGGGAGACGAGATACAATAATAATGATATTGATGGAGAAGGAACGAATATAATTTTGAAGTCCAAGGGTGACAATCAAATACAAGAGGAGTTTTAAAATTAATTATGGATTAAGATCTATTCAATATTAATTCTAACTTACAGGCTCGTTCGATATAATAATGTAACCAAACGATATACTCTGACATGCATGGGACACCACTTAAAATTATGTCATGCCCCAGTCCAAAAATATATGGGACAAGACACGTGGCAATGGCCAGCTAGTACGACTTCGTAGGGCTTTCTAATTTAATAGACCCGACGAAGTGCACTTACGCTATCTACGGTCAAGTGATCAAGATAAATATATCTATTTCTAGGATCTAACAACTAAGCTAAATCTTGATCCATGGTAAATAAATCTCAAGAGTGAACGGTACACATCATTAGTCTGCAGTCCAATAATACAAGTGTTCAAATAGACCAAGAGAATAGCATAGGCCTATAAACATTAGACTATAATAACAGAGTCACAATGAGAAGTAGTACATAACTGTAATAGAGAAAAGATATAATAATACCTGCAAAGATGACCAACACACCACCAGATCAAGCCTCATCCAAACTACTCAAATAACCTAGAAGGGAACCATGTCCTCAGAGAGACGTAACAAGATATAAAATGTATATGCCATAATATAAATACTGAGTAAAGTAAAAAATTAGGGTGAACTATCCTTCTAAGTGAATGCAATTTGAGGACAACTTTAGTACGTATGGGAAGGTGTAGGCTAGACGTATGCTGACATAATTCACCAATCGTCATGACTAGCTAATATATGCCACATATGCCCCCCCATATCCAAGGCACTCTACATGTGTAAAAACCATCACGTTCATAGAATGCGGCATCTGAGTATATAAAACCATAACATTCCGAAGAATGCGGCATCAGAGTATATAAAACCATAACATTCCGAAGGATACGGCATCTGAGTATATAAAACCATAACGTTATGAAGAATCCGGCATCTGAGTATATAAAACCATAATGTTTCGAAGAATACGATATATGAGTATATAAAACCATAACATTCCGAAGAACGCGGCGCCTGCAAATATATAGAGGTCATCAGTTTCCATAGTTCCTCGGGATACTACAGTTATCGATGTGGGTGTCCTATATGCCTACTAGTTGTCCTCCCCTCCCAATCCAATATACAAGTCATAAGTACGTTATGAATATCTTATTACTATAATACAAGTTACATATAACTATGCTAAGTACCATCACACGTGCTACACGCACCGATGGTCAGTCAAGTGCGTAAGCCCATATCATGTCATGAACTCTCTCGGTGACGTGAAATAATATGTGTAAGTCCACAGAGTTATAGTAATAACTCTACAACTTTAGGTACGTCCACTAGAAACCAGGACAAACACAAGTCCTAACATCGACGTCTTCGTTGACTACATCCGAGTAATTCTCGAACGCATACAGTTATATAATATTTAGAGCACATAATATATGAACAATTATAACTAAATTTAAATAGTACAATAAGGCAAAGTATACTTGCCAGAAAGTCAGGCGAATATTTGAACACGAACTCGCTAAGAAAGAACCAACATAAGAAGAGAACTGGAACATGTGTCTGCGGATGCTGTCATAAATGCCACTAACAGTCCCAGAATAAGTAAAATACTAAAAAATATATATTCATACATCCAATTGGACAAAGGCATAAAATGAAAGTTTTTGGTCAACACGAAATCCATAGATGGGCCCCGCCTTACACCAAAAAATGTGCCAGGAATAACGATATCAAATCTTAGCATGTTATAGGTCAAACAAGGGGAATCACACGTAGAATGGGAATGGAGTTGATTCTTGCTTTGCTCGTCGGATTGACTCCTCCCGTACCCTTATATCAGAGATACGTCAGAGCTAGGTTTCGGGAAGTGAAGGGTATAGGACTTCAATGAGTTTCTAAACGATGATATAAACTCAACGGTATGTCCAGATTTGGATTACGATGAGCCGATCACAAAAATGTCCGTTGGAACGAAACGTGGGGCCCACAAAACGGTGATTCGGTCACTGCCTCAGAATCAGACACAAATTGGGTCACAGGATAAGTCAAACATTGCCAGTCCAATGATGCAAGTTTTGACATGATACGACAAGCATACACAAAATAATTGGATAATTATAAAAAGTTGCAATATGGGGATTTTTGACAGATACAGGTTCGTTTCATCGCGCACACGTGACTGAATTGAATTCCATCAAAGCCCACATGTCAGAAAATATTATATTCGCCTTTCGGTGCAATCTGTACGCAACGAGGTTGTCCGGTTTGACGGGACCAACTCTGTATTAGAGATTTCCAAATTTTATAAAACTATTTTTTTTGATTTTGGAACTTAAATTACTAACCATAAAAAGTAAACTAAATTATTCTAATTGAAGGCACTGAAAGAGGGTTAAGTGGAGAGTATACCAAAGAAATCAGTTTAGGAATCGGTTGAGCGAGGAGGAAGATATCTCATCATGAAGTAAGGGGGTTAGTGCTCTATTCTGGATTGGATGCTCGGGTTGGGATGTGCGACGGTCATGCGGCACTCGGGGCTACCCCAGGAGGGTTCGTCGGAGGTCGTCGGAGGTCAGGAGTCTGCAGGGGGTCCTTGGGGTGCTCGAGAGTGTGTGCTACAGTGGGGGCAGCATCAAACGCAACAGGAGTGGTCATAATAGCAACAACATTCGCGGTAGTAGTTGCATGCAGCAGTAGCGGCAGTAGTAGCAACGTAAGTAGTAGCAGTAGTCACACCATCAGTCGCAGCAAGGGAAGAGAAAGGAGGAGGAGGTAGTGGTCGATGGTGGAGGTGATAGAGAGGGTGTTGGTCGGATGGTAATGAGGTCGGTGATAGTTAATGGTGGTGATGGTGGTCGTGGAGAGGACAGTGGAGGTCAGAGTTGTTAATGGTGGTGATGGTGTCATAGTGGTTAATGGTGGTGGTGGTTAACGGTAGTGACCGGAGTAGAAGAGGACAGAGGGGAGTGGAGAGGATGGTGAGGGTTAATGGTGGTATTCTCGATTGAGGGGGAAAAGATGAGTGAATATTTGAGGGAGGGAGAGAGAGACTTCATTAAAGAAAGGAAAGTGAGGGTGGTATTTAATGAAGAGAGCGGGTGCTTGGGGATTAGGGCCTGCTAGGTTCCCTAGGAATGATGTGGGTTTTCATGAAAGAATGGGTAGAGGTGATGGGTTGGAATTTGAATGGAGGGTGGAGATTGATTGTAAGTTAGATTGAATAGTTACATACAAACAAAGAGGGAGAGAGTGGGGCACATGACCGGTCAAACATGATATAGGATTTCCTTTATTTGGTTTTCTCCTATAGGAGATTGGCACCTAGCATTATATTTGTACTTAGGTCCCTAATTGTTTGGGTATTTACAAATAAGAGAAATTGAGGATTTGATGAGGGTAGAACCCATATTTGGTGTGTTATAGTAGAGAAAATTGGTGTGTGGTATTTGTATTAGCCTTGAGGGTGTGGGTTTGGGTTGGTATTTGGTCTAGTTTTGGGTTAGGTTGAGTCGGTTGCCCCAAAATAAATATAAATTGTGTCCTTGTTATTCTTTAATAAATTAGAAGTACATAGGGTCTCAATTGGGTGTGACACAAGTATCATGGATGTAGTAGACTTAGAATAGATTATCGTTATATATTGGGTTGTACGAAATGGTCGATGTTGTGTCTCTAATTTTGATTGGAACTGACATAGGTGCAAAGTTTAGGTTAAAATCTAGATATTTGATGACGAATATTGTGCGATTAAAATAAAGCATAAGAGAATATATTTATGAGTGACACAAAGGTCAGAATTGAAGATTTACTTGTCTAGGTTAAGGGTATAAATTTTGTTGAAAGACAAAAGCTAATGTAGTGATCCAAATATTTAAGCAATGGTAGAGTGATACAAGTGAATCAAAAATAAATAAATAATAATAAACTCTAAAAATTATTCCAGAATAATTCTAAATAAACATTAATCTTAGATTTTTGGTCAAAGGGTTTACAATTTTTGTTGGAGATAATTATTTAGATGATCTCAATGAGAGTGTTTCGTTGGATCTGAGTATTATTATGTTAGGGGACATTGGGGACCCATTACCCATGTCTTATTCAAAAATGAATATAGGTAACAGTTTGAGAGGCCGTGTAGGCTATGAGTTGCTGGAGATTAAGTAAAATATATTTGATGTATATTTTATTTTAATCTACTGGAGATGGAGAAGAATATGTTGTGCTGAGACATAATACTTCTTGAAGAATTTGCTGTTGGTAGGCATCATTATCAAATCTCCAATGTCTTTATCGTTTAGGACAGTTGACACCATATTCACTGAGAAAGCCTATTTGAATACGTCACCCATGCTTTCGTCAGAATCCCACAATGATGAGTCAGAGGAATGAGAATGTGTCTCTTCTTTTGATTCTGAACTTTCAGGACTTGTTGGTGGTGTAACATATCCCAAACCATGACTAGTCCGTTGGTAGTATATTTTTGGCTTGCCTTTTAGAGAGAGATAACGTATAGGTGTCCGACTGTCTTTTCTATAATTTAGTCCCAAACTATATTTTAAGTTGTAGCCCATCCCTTGTATAATATTTTTGGCTGGTTGGCTATAACGATACAGTTGTATCTTCCCTATATCATCGTCAGAACTATTAGTCTGCACGACTCTTTTGTTTCTGGCTTTGCCAAAAATTATCTGATATTGCTTGTCCTATCTCATCGGGACTATAAAGTATGCCTTCTCATATGGTTCATATAATGAACTATATTGGAATAAATATGCCAAGGGTATGGACAGAGGTTCGTAGAGGTGAAGCGCCTCTAAGAATTTTTTTGCAAAGGGTTCAACATCAATGTAGTGTGAAGTAGTATCTTCTTTATTCATGAAATATAAGATTTCTTCATCTTCTACATAGTCGGTAGAACCTTCTACCTTAATAGGAGGCTTGACAAGATTGATGACTAGGGGTTGATTCACTGATGTTGATTGCTTGTTACGACGAAGGTCGATAATAAGGGGATCATTCTCTAGTGTTGGATGCTCATTGTATCGAAGGTTGATGACCAATGGAGATGACTTGTGCAGGTCGATACCGAGAGGCTTTGAAGAAGTTAAACTAGTAGTACGTCCTTTAACTCAGATTATCAGAGGCTCTTATTTTTGAGTATTTTTAGCTTCATCAATAGCTTAATTAACTCCTTCTTTGATATACTCCAGTGTATAGAGTGCAGAGTCAGCGAAATAGGCTTCGACACCTTTGAATGGGTTGAGGTTAGCTACCTTTGTCTTGACCTCTTCTCTACAGTTCACATATTTGAAGCATTAGTGTAGGGTGAAAAGTAAAATTTTATGCTCGTGTATCTATGGTCGTCCCAGCAAAATATTGTAGGATACGTTAGAGTCAATCATATAGCATGTGACTTTAGTACGTAGATCGCCTATCTGAATTTTTAGGTATAACTTTTCCAGTGGTTTACTTCTTCCTGCATTGAAGCCTAGAATGGTAGTACTGGTAGCAAAAAGGTTGTGCATCGGTATTTTTAACCCTCTTAGTAGAATTTTAGAAATGATGCCGAGTGAAGAACCAGGGTCAATATGAATCATGTTCAGCTTAATAGATCTGATATAACCAGTAGAATATATAGGTATGTTATGCTGATTATCTTTGAGTAGCATGTCATCTTTCGTGAAAGTGATATTAGGAATCTTCTCGATCATGCTGTGGCATTAAGGACACGCTAATGGATCTTCATCAGGAGTCTTGAGTTGAGCTAAGCATGAGTCTGCATATATCAGAGCTCCGTTTAAAGCTTCACGAGTCTCCTTCGACAAATAAAGCAACTAAAATATGGAGAGTCGAGCTGGGGTATTGGCCAGTTGTGCCAATATGTCAAAATTGTAGGGCTTTTCAAGTCCTTGGGGTACATTCTTCTTCAGTATTTTATCGAAGCACACTTTTTTGTTTCCATTTATCTGTCGTAGTAGGCTTCGAAGGACCAGGTTTCGTTGTGACCAGGGCAGCAAAAGTCGACAAAGTAGAAAGAGTGTCAAGAACATCTTCCGGGATAGATTCGTAGGTTTTATGATAATCTTTGTCGGACCTGGTACCAGTCAAGAATTCTTCTTCGAACATTGGAGAAAGAAGTACAATGTTATAGGACTTGAGTTTCTTTTTATCATGCCTCTACTTGGGGTGAGTTTGTGGACTAGTTTTATTATAACCCAATCCACTACGGGTTTTATTGGACTGTCCTTGGAGTTATAGAGTAATACGTTGTCTCTTGCTAAAGTTTAAACCTTCAGTTTCTGGAAGTCATACCCTATATTCTGTATTAAGCATACAGATTGCTGGCTGTAACGATAAAATTGGGGACGATCCTCCTCAAGCATCAGATTTGAGGTTGATGCTCTAATATTTATAGAAGGAGGAGAAGAAATTTATGTAGGAACACTGGTTCCAATCTAGCAGAAGGTCAGGATAAATCTACATAATCTCGCCATGATCTGTGGTAAGAGGCACCAATTCTTCTGTTTGACTTCTAGGAGACGAAAGATTTACCACTTCTATCATAGCTTGAGTTATTGGGACGACGTTGTTGGGGACTTCTTGTAAACTCCCTCACCCAAAATTAGGTCTACTTGGCTTAGATGGAGAAACTAGGGCTAGTTTGTATCCAATTGGAAATAGGACACGACATTTTATTTAATTTGTAATAATTATATCACTTAGTGCACCTTACCATTGCTTCGATAATTGGAGCAGTATAATATCCATTGTCTTCCTACAAACTTTACACCCTTGTCCTAGACGTGGCCGTCTACCATTCTGACCTTTTTAACTTATAATTAGGCTCTCTTGTGCTACATTTTAGTCGCACAATATTCATCGCAGACGTTTATAATTAATTCTAAATAAATATGACTTTGTATTTGTGTGCGTTCCAATCGATATTGGAGACACAATCTTGACCCATTTTGTACAACCAAATTTATGATAAAATTTTACTCTGAGCCCTCTATGTCCATGACACTTGTGTCCCACCTAATTTTATCCCCATATACTTCTAATTAATTCAAGAACACCGTGCACGGTAATTTAATTAAATAAAACCCAATTTCCATATTTATGTAATTTTCTGATTGTTGGGCACTTTTATGCAAAAATGTATTAAGATGTCCACACCATTGGATAATGCATAGAGAAACCTAATTTTTTCCTTCATGTGAATTTTTCTTATAATTTTTTGGAATGTGCAAACGCACAACATCGCCCTTTATTTTAATCCTAGCTATTTCATTAAATAATATAATTTATAGCACTCCCAAACATTCCCATGTGAGCCCAAGGCCCAACCTAAGGAGTGTTGACCAAGCCCAAGGTTTCTAGGTCAAACCAACCCCTTATAAATGTATAAATAAATAACTTTTTTATATTTTCTCGTAAACACAAAACCCCAAACCAAATCTCTAACCTAGCCGACCAAGCATCTCCATTTCCCTGTTCATCCCCTCCCCCGCTGCCAGCCCATCGCCGGAGCCCGCTGACTCATCAAAGACTGAGCCGCCGGCCGCCCATCAGCTGACCCCTCACTGTAATGCTCCACAACCGTACGATGTATTATGCTGAGTCGGATTGAATAAAATAATAGCTGGTTATATTTAATTTGTTAGATTTGGAAAGAAGTATTAATTGAGTTGTTTCATGTGCAGATGGCTAGCAGAGTTCGATGGGAATCAGGTATTCGTTCAGAGCACTACTGAGATAGCTGGATTGGAACGAAATACCGTCTTCTTTAGTCCAATCGGTCGGATGATTTGGAGAGCACGGCCTGCTTGCACGGTCATACCAGTTGAGTAGATCACACTTTGCATAGGACCACGGGTTCAAGGGATCGGCCGTATCGGCAGGACATGATGCTTAACAGAATTAAACTTGGTGAGTGGGCTCTTTTCCTTCTCCGTTACTCCTTCATGCCTAATAATATGGAACACACGTAAAGGCTTGAACACTTGGACTGAAACTTGGGAATCACTACACTATGGCATGCAAAAAGTGTACGTCATTTGCTTGGATAGGATTGTAGCTTGAATTGGTTTTCGCGTTGGATAGTTGGAGCTAGAGTTTGATTATATTTGGGGCAGTTGGAGAAATGATTGGAATTATGCTTAGACAGTTAGAATGATACATTAAGGCATTGGGAATATAGGGAATTTCGGGCGAGCGAGCGTGCATCCGTGCACGAGTATTACTTGGGTGCTTTGTCTTGCAAAACGAGCGATTGTGGTTCAAAATCGAACAACTGCATCGACGAGGGCATTGTGCCACTGTTGGGACATTGTGCCATGGGATTGTTCTGAGCGTGGGGTATTGCACCAATTAAAAATACTGTATTGAGAAGCGGCATAGTGCCTATAGGGATAACTTGAGATTTGGTGCCTTGGGCTATATGTTGGAAGAATGGTTATGGATTATTGGTTGGATATTTGGCTGAATGAGTATAGGATCGCTTGGTGGGGCGAGAATGTTCGATCCTCTCGTCATACCTACTTGGTGTCTGCATGTCATGGACAACCTGTGTTGTACGGGGTTTTGTTTCCTCGAACGGGAGAGACTCTGGGGCACCGGGACCGTTCGGCCATAGAGGAGACAAGGGTAACGCGTCTTGGGCGTGGTGCTGGTAATTCGATACGAACCAGAGGGGGATAGCTGCCCATTGCTAGATCGGGTAGAATTGCCTATTGATTAGTCCAATCAATGTCCTTTATGGCTTGGCTAGTGACTTCATATAGATAAGTGTTGGCTTGCTTTTCTTTGGTTGGTTTGTGCTTCGTGTAGGCACGGCCACCTTTTCTCGGCATATTGAGATTGGATTGTAAGGTTTGGTTTGAGAATAGATATTGAGGCTTGGTTGATGGTTCGATGGTTTCTCATATAGCTTGGGCTTTGAGTAGGATAGGTTGCATGCTAGAATCCTCCGAGTTGGTTATATATTGCTTATCGTTTGGCTTGAGTTGAATTGCTTGCATTGCTTAAACTACTTTACAGCTTTCCTTAATATGTTATCCATATGCCATGAAATAAATCTAGGATTCAACTAGAAAGATCACCATATAACTGTTTGTATTCACTATTTTACTTAGTGTCGACTTAGACGAGTGGGTTACCCCGCTCACCAGTACGGCTGTGTACTGACCCACGTTTGTGGACATTATTTCAGGTATGCAGGTGTAGTGGCACTGCTTGGATATACGGGACATGATGTATGAACTGTAAGTACCTTTGTGGGCTAGAGAAAGAGCAAGAGTATTTCATCGCCTTTATGGCGTTGCCTTTGTGGCATTTTATTTCGACCCTATCGAGAGCTTCGATGTGTATTACTCTGATGTGTGCTTGGTACAAAATACTTGACTTCCGCTACAACTTGGTCGTTTCGATGATAACTTTGATGTTTGATAACATTGCCTTGTACGAGAGCAACTCCAGGCTCGTACGACATCATGTCCCGATGAGAATGATTATCCTGTGGGAGAGCTATAACGTGGTGATTCACGTTCAACAGGGACTATTGAGCTTGCGGGAGATTGGTGTTTGATAATAAACGAAAGAAATAAGAAACAACAGGTTTATGCGAAACCCGCTCTTTGGTTTACAAACAAGATTGTACAATTAATCCTATACGAGGAAGCCGAGTACAATTTTTTTATCTGGGTAAATATTGCTATAGGAGTCTGATCTGCAGTTGATCACTTTGTCCCTTGGACCACACGATGATGAAGAAGTGCCGTAGAAGACAGAAGAAGTTTTACAGGTTACAAAGGAGAGTGGATGCTCGATGCCAAAGTCGTCAATCACTACTCTTTGTCTGAGCTCTGGATTCTTCTCTCCCAAAGATTCTTTGACTCTCAGTTCCTTGGAATCTTTGACCTTGGTTTTGATCTTCGGTTTTTTGACCAATTTTTGACCAATTTTTGACCCTTTGACCCTGGACCTCTGTCGATAGAGGTCTCTATTTATAGAGTTTTAGTGACAGTGACCACTCAGTCGACATAGAAACTGAGTAGTGGAAAGTATAACACCCTTTTACACGATGGTTACAATAACCGTTGCCCGCGTATAGATGACCTTTTGAATGAGTGTGTGATGCGTGTCCCATTAAGAGACAATGCGTATAACTACTGCGAAGATCACGGCGTAAAAGCCACGTAGGTAGTTATTTCTCGCGTAGAAAAGGCTGGCATAGAATCCAATAAGTGTCACCATGGCGTAGAAGCCAAATAGTTTATCAAACTGGCGTAGAGGCCAAGCGGGCGTAGAAGCCGAGTAGGCATAGAAGCCGAATGGTCGTAGAAGCCTGATGCTACATGGACAGGTAGCTAGCGTAGAAGATAGCTGATCCTCTTTCCTTGACTGAGGCTTTGAGCGAATTCTGAACCAAATAGCCTTAATACGCACCACTACAAATGTAGCCTGAGCTGGCGTATTGCAGGGATATAGCGTACATCGTGCTCTTCAAAGCTGAAGATGGCTTGGTGGCATATTCCAAGGAGATAGCATACAACGTGCTCCCATAGCTGAGAATAGCCCGATGGCGTAATGTGCCAAAGTAATGATGTGGACGTTTTAGCCGAAATTATGGCTTTTGGAGATATAATCAAATCTCTTGCATTAAATACAGAGATCTGCCCCCATCTTGCGCATTAAATGCAGAGGCGTGTCTTCGAAGATTTGCCATCATTCTACGTATTAAATGCAGATACGCACCTCGAACCCTGTACGAAGAGTAACTGATGACGTGGCAGTCTGTTTGTCTTCTGCGGAGCATAAGAAGCTCACGTCTGCCTGTGTAAAACTAGGCAGCGTATTCCAGAGGCATGTCTCGAAGATCTACCATTATTCTGTGCATTAAATACAGAGGCGTGTCACAAAGATCTATCACCATTCTGCGTATTAAATGCAGAGACGTGCCTCGAGCTCTGCCATCACTCTGCGCATTAAATGCAAAGATGTGCCTCGAGCTCTGTACGAAGAGCAGCTTTTGACATGGCAGTCTGTTTGTCTTCTGTGGAGCGTAAGAAACTCATGTCTGCCTGTGTAAAATAAGGTAGCGTATTCCAGAGGCGTGTCTCGAAGATCTGCCATTATTCCGCATATTAAATGCAGAGACGTGTCACGAAGATCTGCTGTCCCGAAGATTTGCCATCATTCTGTGCATTAAATGCAGAGACGTGTCACGAAGATCTGCCGTCCCGAGGATTTGCCATCATTCTGCGTATTAAATACAGAGACGTGCCTCGAGCTCTGCCATCACTCTGCGCATTAAATGCAGAGATGTGCCTCGAGCTCTGTACGAAGAGCAGCTTTTGACGTGGCAGTCTGTTTGTCTTCTGTGGAGCGTAAGAAGCTCACGTCTGCCTGTGTAAAACTAGGCAGCGTATTCCCTTGTATGTGTAAAAGCAGTTTACGCCAAGGAGATGTCACTAAACGACAGTCTGGGTCGCTGTGCTGCGCCATCATTATAGCCGTCGTCTGGGTAGTTGTGCAGTACACTTTGTCAGGAGTCAGACATCAGGTTCACTGTACGATTTGCAGGTTCATTTCAGAGAATACGAAGCGTCCCTCGTACACTTCAATGCTGCATTAAAAGCGGATAAGTTTTACGCCATAAAGGCGATGTAGTACCCTTTTTTGCGCTGAATCAGCCTGGATATACTGCATTACGCGGATGGTCCTTGAACTTATATTTTACGCTGTGTTCAGCAGAAAAGGCTTTGTTTGCACGCTGATGGCTCTGAAGTTATCTTTTTACGCTGCCCAGCATCAACATGCTGCGTATAGCTATCCAGCGTATTTTTTATGCTTCTACAAAACCCCCTTCAAAGCTTTCAAATTCCTCGTAATTTAAAATGCTTTGAATGAAGCATGAAACGTTCAAGTCTGACACGTTCTTCAAGGCTGACTTCATGGCAGATTTATCGGGGATTTGTTAGGATTTGGTGTGTTCTTTTTGGCCTATAAAATGGCTGAGGAGTTAACCTGTTTCTTTTCACATTTCCTTCACCACACAGAGATGATCACCGGAGTTCGTCGGGTCGACTAGAGGAAGAAAAAGACCATGTTCTTCCAGCATGTAGGGAGCCGAAAAAGATGGCATCTTCGAGCAAATATCCTATGCAACGATGGATCATGGAAGGATATCGTAGCCTCCTTTGCTCGGGATAATCAGCAACTTTGTATGGCGGTTCTTCAGGAGAGAGAAAGGGTCTTATTTGACCACACAGCTTGCAAGCTGTATCTTCTCCTGTCGTTCATGGACGAAAGAAGACAAACTAGCCCTGTCCTCGAGTATTGAGTTGGGTGAAATACCTCATCTCAATCTGTCATGGCGTACGAAGCATGGGATCTGCGTAATTTAGGCAGGCCCAGTTTTGTATCCTTCCGCCATTTATCATTTTCTTGTTAATCGGTCGCGGAAACCGACTAACTACTGGAGAAGATGGATGAAGATCTCCACTCATGCGAGAACCTGGCAGAACAGATCCTGGGCGTGGCCCTTCGACGAAGATGGGGAAATCCTTTGTAGACGGGATTTCCCTCATATGTAATCTTGAAAATGAAGAAAAAAACCCTTTGTAGACTGGTTTTCCCTCATATGTAATCATGTTTTTAATAAAATTGTCTTTCTTCTGTGTATATGATTATCTTGCCATATACTTTGCTGCGAAGTCTGAATATGTGTAGCTTCAACACGTCTGAAAACTTTACGCCGACTCTGATAGAAAGAGTGCTAGGTCCCGTCCTGTCTTTTATGCATGACTACGGATGTGCAAAAAGCCGCTTGGCATTCGAGTATTCGAATTGTCCTGCTGTTAGGAATGAGGAACCATATAGAATTCTGAACTGTCACTTCTGATAAACAGAATTCTTGTTCAGACCATCATCTTCAAGAACGATTTCTCGAAAATCCCTTGGAACAGGGTGAGAAGTGGCTATCAAAAACTGAGTCGCCATCTTGAATCGTAGATGAAATATTCAGACTGGATTTTGGATGAACCTCCAATCGACCCAAGAAGAAGAGTCATTTTCAATGTTGAACCCTGTATGCTTCGGGTACTTGGATTATTTTGAGGTCAAGAAGGAGTATCTTCTATGTGAACTCTTGCAATTGACCGCCTTGAGAATTGTTCAGATATACGCGTACTCTGGCCTGCGTATTTTCAGATATGCGAAAAGTCATAGATCTGTAACTGTAGATGAGCCTAAAATCATAAGTTTGTAGCCTCTCGAGCGTAAAAGCTGCTGAGCATGAGAGCATCCGGGCATAGAACTGTAGATTTGTAGCCTCTGAAAAAAAAAATTTCTGAGCGTGAAGTTGTGGATCTGTTGCCTCTGAGCGTAAAAGCCACCGAGCGTGAAATCATAGATTTGTAGCTTCTGAGCGTAAAGTCGTAGGTTTGTAGCCTCTCGAGCGTAAAAGCTACCGAGCATAAAAGCATCCGGGCGTAAAACCATAGACTTATAGCCTGTGAGCGTAAAATCGTAGATCTGTAGCTGTCGAGCGTAGAAAGCTCCTTAGCGTAAAACCACGAATCTGCTTTGCACGAAAACTTTTCGAATTCGCTAACTGTCCGCCTTCTCTGAGTAATAGGCTGACGTTGTCCCCAATCATAACCAAATATTAAATATCGGATTTGGTTCGGGATTCGAGGAGTCCATCCGAACTCTATATATACCCCAAGATTTTTAGAGAAAACTTTTTATCTGTCTTTTGCAAAAGAAAGCCTTCGACTGTTCGAGTTCTCTCCTTCGTCTCCTCTCCGAGCATTCAGAGCTTTCAACAATAGCCCCGAAACCGATCTCCTCCTCTAAGGGAAAGAAGACCGACTCTTCTTCTCGCTCTTTTGCCCAAGCGAGAGCGGCTTCCGTCGGGCAAGGAGAGCCTCATTCTGAGCGAAGTATCCCGCCGACGAGCAGTGCACCCGGCCTTAAAGGTAGTGCTTTTGGGACAAAAAAGAACGACTAAAATCCTTCGCACACGTTGTACATGAACGCGCTAGGTCGTCTTCTGTGCTGATAGCCTCTTCGAGGAAGATGATACACAAAGATGTTTCATCTTTTACGCCTATATTTCTAATGTGCCAGCGCAAAAACTCTATATTTTCGCAGTCTGGTGTAAAGCACAGACTGTCGAAACTTGGCGTATACCATAAAATTTGAGTGTTATGCTTCTGGATGAAAATTCTGGTATAATAACTCTAATTTTGGCAGTCTGACGTAAAATACAAACTATCGAGTTTTTTGTGTATACTGCCAGTCTTGAATTTTATGCTTTGGAATAAGTGTTCTAGCGTAAAAGATCAAGTTTTTACAGTTTTGGCGTAAAGCACAGACTGTTGATTTTTGGCATATGCTGCAAGATTGTCTAGTATAGAAACTGACTTGTCTTTCTTGTATTTTGCAGTTAACTTGCATGCGTCTCCATTGGCTGAGGTGATGGGTTCCGCTGCCGGGATGCTGCATTCCAACTACCTGGAGGATTTGTCCCACGTGACATTTTCCATCTCTGGACCCCAATATCCTGAAGGAAGGGGAATCCTGATATCGGCTCAAGGCGAGCGAACGCTGTTGAACATGATCAACGGAGAGCCCCTGACGTACATAGACGGGGACCAATACATAAAGCCGGCTTTTCTCTTCGGGGACATGATTGAGAAGCAGTCACAGACGAAGCCCAAGAAAGAACTTTAGATTTTTCCTGCCGGGGGCTTGGTTCTGTATCTGCCCAAGATGCTGAGAGACTATCCCATCTCGGCATTCTTCCATGCTACACATCCCAGGAGGATGTCGTGGACGCTGACTCCCGATCTTCACGGTCGGCCGGGGAAGATATTTCATCAGAAAGGATCTGACCAGGGGTCCTTTGTCAGCCGCCCTTCCGACTCTGTAATGCCGTTCAGGGGATTGTACCCGGGCTCTGTCCCGAGTGAAGACAGCTTACTGCTCCAGCCAGTCCAATTACCGACTTTCTACAACGATTTTATGGGGCACGAAAGAGTATACCCTAAGGTGAACCCTCGGACAAGTGGGTGGATCACCCCTACAAATCTTCGATGGGCTCGCTTAGCTGAATGGGCCCTGAAATATTTTTAGACCGAGCTGGAGAGCATTGGTCTGTACGCAGCTGTGAGTGCTACCAGTTTTGGGTTACCTCTCAACCCCAACCTGTTTCTGGCACTGATGGAGCGATATATCTCGCTCACCGGGACTTTCGCCACTCCACTGGGGGAGTTGGGACTGGCCCTCAAAGAGATGGCAGAGATCTCGAGACTGCCGATGGGGGATACTCCATATGAAGAGTATGTTCCCACAAACCGGGAGCTGGGGTGTAAACCTCCTAATTTTTCAAAAATTTCTAATTTGGTTTTTCTCAATTTTCCAGAATTTTTGGGGATTTTTCTGTAATTAAACCTAGGCATTTGGTAATTAATAATTTTTAATTTCTGTTAATTAATATTAAAATATTATAGGAATAATATTTTATGGTGTAAAATGGAAAACCGGACATAGGGTAATTTTTCAGGAATTTATTGGACTCCGGAAGCATTTTTAAAGCCCTGAAAACCGATGTAGAATTAAACCCGTGCCAAACGCCCAACATCCCCATGAGAGCCGAAGCCTAGCCCAAGGAGCGTTGACCCAGCCCAAATTCTAGGTCAAATCTTAGTCCAATTTCTGTATGTATAAATACATAATTTCCTAGTTTTTCTCAAAAAAAAAAAGAAAAAAGAAAAAAGAAAATACTAAAAAAAAAATCCCTAATCCCTAACCCTAACCGAGCGCCGCCACCCTTTCCCTGACCCCTCCGGCGAGACACCCGCGCAGCCGCTCGTCCCCAGTATCCCGACTTCCCCCTCATCCCCTCGACCCGCCGCCAGGCCGCCCGACGTCTTCTTCCACCGCCGCTCAAACCCTCGACGACTTCTTCCTCTCCCACCCGATCTCCTTCTCCGTCCAAACTCCTCCACCTCGCCGCTATCGCCAGGCCGCCACACGACCCCCTCGCCGGACCGACCGATCCCCCACCGCGGCGCAGCCCCGACCCCGACCGGCTGTGCGTTCCCCGACCCCGACTCCGACCAGCGCAGCCCCTACCCCGACCGGCTGTACGTTCCCCGACTCTGACCGGTTGTACGTTCCCCGACTCCGACCGTTTAAGCGATCCCCTCCGGTCGACCACGGTACAGCCATCCCCTCCGGCCAGTTCATCAACCCAGAACCCTAGAACCCCGGACACGGACACAGCAGCAGTTCGGACAGGTACTGTGTCGAAACAACATCTCGGACACGTAAAACTCAGATTCACTGAGCCCTGTTCAGGTATTGTTTCCTCTCTCCTCGAAGACCCGTTTTTTATTCTGTCTGTTGCAACGCGTAGACTGTATAAGCTTCTCGATGCCCGTGCAACCCGCTCAGTGCGTCGCGTCCTATGGCGATCGCGAACTGCGATCCAAAAACAGGAAAAACAACGCCCTGTTTTACCCCGAAACTGAGTACACCCCGCCAAACGGGACGACTTGGTCGTATGCGGTCTTTACCGAAATGTGCGCGTCGTTGATACGGACGTGTGGGATTTCGTAGAAGTTGATTTGGATGTGCATGCACACCGGAATCAACGCATATCCGCCGACAACGCCCCGTATCCGCCTATTCTGGAACACGTTGTAACTTTGTGTATACACGTCGGATCGAGACAAAACTTGCGCCATCGAACTCGTAGCAATACGCTGGTCCTGTGACCCAAGTTTGGTTCGATTCTGAGAACGTTGACAAAATTGCGTATCGTGGGCCCCACAAGCTCTACTTGACGGGCGATTTTGTGATCGGCTCATCGGAATCTAATTCTGGAAGTTTCGTTGGGTTCGTATCATCGTTCCTGACTTGTTGACACTAAGTTTGGCAAATTTGGAGACTTTGACCCTGACGCATTTTTCGGTGCAAAGTGGCCTACATGTTGACCCCGTTTTGGCCCAAAAATATCATTTTTGCCCCTGTGTCCAAATTGGACTCAAGGACAGGCATTTCTAGATATTTGATATTTTTTGAATCTATTGGTGATATTTATTTCAGCAACCGGAGTAGTACCTGCAGAACCCGCTGAGACCAGAGCTACAGTTGGAGCCAGAACCCCAGGCAAGTGTACCTTGCCAACATTGCAGTTCTTGTTACATATTTCCTTGTCTTATCTATATATATATTGGTGTGCATGCTTGACCTAGGACCGTGTGACTGTACTTTGCGTCCAATTCATAGTCGGGTGCCAACACCGTATGCGGCGTTGGGTATTGTCATCTAGACATGGATACCAAGACCCCATCTTTCTCGTACTTGTCTTATCAAGTACTTCATAACCCAGGACACTTGACACTATACATAAGACAGAATCCCCCTGAGATATTCATGGTGAAGGCTACATGCTGATTTTATATATATATAAAATCCATAGTAAACACATAGAAAAACACATAATAAACTTCGCTACCGGCTCCCAGACACAGAGCTTGTAGTGGCTCAGCCTGAGTACTCGTGATGCTCTCATCTTGTATTTCACATAGATGGTTACATACTTATCCTATTTATTGCATTATCTTCTGCACTGTATTTATTTTGGCATGAGCTTTCTTGTACCTTGCTATGTCCCCTGAGGACCTGGATCCGGATTATGTCCCCAGGATTTACAGACGAGATCTTTTCCGAGGTATACGGGACCGCAGCAGGAGCTGATACAGGAGCTGTACCGACACTCGAGGACGAGATCGTACTAGAGGACTTTTCCTGAGTATTAGCTTGATATACTCATTTATTTCTATTTCTAGTTATTTTATTTCCAGCCTATTGCATTGATGTATCAGACTTATTCTCGGATTGTTCTCCGAGATACTTTTATTGAGATATGTCAGTTTATTTTATTTGCATTATTCTGGCATTGGATCTGTGATTATCTGTTGTGGATGAGATTAGCATAGACTGTGACTTATATCATTGGACCTACTTATTGTTATATTACAGCTTAAGCATGTCCCGATAGATCTATTAAATTGGGCTTGTCCATCGGTGTGTGCTGCTGGCCATTATCACGCGTCCGGTCCCTCGGTATTTTGGTACTGGGGCGTGACATAGGGGATTCAGACCCTCGAGTAGTGGCCGTGTACCAGGAACTGATGTGCCACTACCTCGCTTGTACCGCTTTTTATGGTGAGCCTTCAGATTTGGCTCACACCAATAAATGGGCGTCCTACCTCTTCTTTTACCGGGCCAGGACTGCTAAGCCAGAGAAGGTCTTGGATACGAAGGACCAGCCTTTGAATTTTCTGAGCGTGCTTAGCGCTCAGGTAGTCGACGATCTCATGGAAGACGCTGGGGCTCCGAACCAGATCCTCGACGAAGGGATAGGGAAATATCCTGCAGGCACTAAGGCCTATAGTTATCTGAGGCATTGCCGCAGGCCTCTGTCTAAGGAAGCTCAACTGGCTGGCTTTCTCTCCATATGGCTGTGCCAATTGGTTGTACCCGGGATTGCATCTGTGGACCGCATTCACCGCAACACGCTATAGCCTACAGTGCGTCTGGTGTTCGGGGCAAGACTGGGCTTGCTCCCTGCCATGGTGTGCATGAAACTCGGCGCGATAGCTTTCCCAGGGTAGAATTACCATACCTGTATTTGATGGGATGGTTAATTCTACATAACCCCAGGGTGATGTCTCCTACAATAAATTCCACTGACAACCATTTAAGAGATGCAATAATGACAACCATTTACGGAAATCAAAGGGTTCATGCTACTTGCTAAGTCTTTTAAATTGTTACCAAAGAATTCGAAGGGTTGAACCATTAACCTATATAATTAAAAGCAGTAGAAATAAACTAACTCATCAACATCATTCACTCCAATATACGTGCAAAGCACGTGCATATAAGCTGGCCTGAGGGCCATTACTGATGGGCTGCTTGCCGATGAAACTCGGCGCGATAGCTTTCCCAGGGTAGAATTACCATACCTGTATTTGATGGGATGGTTAATTCTACATAACCCCAGGGTGATGTCTCTCGGCTCTGGCAGTAGAATACCTACAATAAATTCTACTGACAACCATTTAAGAGATGCAATAATGACAACCATTTACGGAAATCAAAGGGTTCATGCTACTTGCTAAGTCTTTTAAATTATTACCAAAGAATTTGAAGGGTTGAACCATTAACCTATATAATTAAAAGCAGTAGAAATAAACTAACTCATCAACATTATTCACTCTAATATACGTACAAAGCACGTGCATATAAGCTGGCCTGAGGGCCATTACTGATGGGCTGCTTGCCGATGAAACTCGACGCGATAGCTTTCCCAGGGTAGAATTACCATACCTGTATTTGATGGGATGGCTAATTCTACATAACCCCAGGGTGATGTCTCCCGGCTCTGGCAGTAGTTCGGGGGGTAGTTTCTTGTTGAACTACAAGAATTCCACCTGGAACGTAACCACAGTTTTAGACTGTCGGCGGGTGCTGAACTTCAGTCACAGTTGGAAGCTTTTCTGCACTGTCCCCTCTGTACATCTCAATCAACAAGGGATCATACTTCAGGATATAGGCGACGGAAAGACCGTTCTTTCTCCTGAGGCTTTTAATTGGTTGGTCTGCATTAGACCTTCCCATTTACTGTACAGAAGTGAAGACCATTGCTTCTTAGAGCCCTACCTGCCTAGTCGGTTTGCCAGGCAGTTCGGGTACGACCAGTTGCACGTGGGCAATGCCGTTACCAGCTTCAGGTCCAGGGGCGGACTCATTGATGGAGCGAGAGGATGGCGATACTTCATCATGGGTTGCACTGGAGCAATTTTTACCATGCCCGTCATTTCACTCTCCACGGAGCTGCGCATTCTCCACTCGTATGCCCAGTTCTATGTGGCAACCAACACCTTCCATCGCGATTTTGATATGCATAGAAGTTTTAGGGTGCCCTCTTCCAAGCCTGGGGAAATAGTCAAAATACCCTCGGTCTCTTCTGACGAGGGTGAAGATTCCGTCAATCTAGATGAGCCTCGTTGGCGGTACCGAGGGGTAAAATACCTCCGCCTGCAGAGCCTCTAGTAATCTCTGGGAAGCGAAGGGCTCCTGCTCAGAAGGAGGCTTCCCCTTGCAAGAGGAAGAAGAAGACGGTTACTCGTTCTCTTCAGATTCCCGGCAATGAGGCTCCTAGAAGTGAGCCTGTATCTCCTCCTATTGGGGATGATTCTTTGATTGGAGGTTCCTCGCCTTTTAGAGAGGGAACCTCTATAGTTCCGGCTGGAGGTGTCGGAGAATCTCTGCTGGAGGCTGTTGTCGCCGCTACCGCTTCAGGTAGTGGTACGAGATCGCCTTCGGGGCCGAGCGTAATAGGATTCTGTATACCTTTGTCCAGATCAGCATCGGGAGAGACTCCTGCTGTGTCTGTAAGCTCACCTAGCGAGATTCCAACTGATGAGCCTCGGTTGGAACTTGACGAGGACCTGGAAGAATATTTGCCAGTGTCGGTTGACACACCATCTTCTCCAGGTATGACAGCTTGTTTAGCATCGTTTAGAAATGATTTAGCTGTACTGGCCGCAGACGCGACATATATGCCATCGACCATGGGTAAATATCGTCTTTATGCCTCTTTATTAGGAAAATTAACATAATATTGATATTAACTTTCTTTTGTCTTCTTTTCAGGGGAAGATATCCACGGGGAGGGCAGTGTTGACGCGACTTTTGGCACTATTTCAGGTCCTGGCGACGACACGGAGGTGCCTGACTTTGAAGAGGAAACATCTTCGGGTGCCGGCTCGCCCGAAGTGGTTCCGATATCTCAGGAGGAGGATGAGCCTGTCATTACGACAATGCCTCCTTTGAGTATGCCGGTCCCTTCGTCCGGTGTTGGCGCATCTTCCTTTGTCGCACTACCAGTTGAGGCGACGGTTGTGGCAACATCGTCTGCGGTCGTTCCTGGAGGGAGGTTCGCCAATATTGCAGCCACTCCCAGCGTACATTCGGATCTAGCCCTGCTGACCGAGCAGTATACTGGTATCTTCTACACCACTATGAAAACGTTGATATTAATGGTGTTGGAGAAGAATCTAAGCTTTGAGGCTCTGAGGAGGTCTCAGTTCACGATAGTGCCGATCAGAGACTTCAACGACTCTGGGATAGCTGACACACTGGAGAAGATAGTTAATGGTTTGGAGCAACCCATTAACGAATATCTACAGCTATCTTGGGGCAGCATTGACGGTCTGGTCCAGGCTGAATATGACTCCTTGACTGCGCAGCTTACTGAACAGATGGCAGGCCTAAATAAATCCATCCAGACACATCAGCAGGAGATGGATGAAGAAAAAGCTGTCTTGTAGGAGGTCATTGCTCTTCAAACGAAGTGCCAGGCCGAGCATGAAGGGAATGTAGCGAGGGTCCACAAACTAGAAGCAAAACTTGCTCAGGCAAAGGAGTGGGCTTCTCAGTCGTCGGAAGCTCTAGATGTGGTGAATGGTCGACTGGGCCTAGCTTAACAGAACTTGGCGCGTGCAGGAGTTGCCTGTGCTGGTTTTGTTCGGGCTAGATACGAACTGTTCCTCCTGAGCAATGACAAGGCATGGCTGGAGCGGGCCCACGCTATTGCTCTGAGCTCCAGGACTGAGAAGATGACCGCGCTGGCGTAGCAGATTCGCGACCTAACTGCTCCTCCCAAATGATGTACTTTTTTACTTTTTAATATAATTTTGCTCTTTCTGGGAATAATAAAGAGGCTTTCATCTGACTTTGTGGACCCATCATTTTGGAATATAAATGACAGGTTTGGGTGAAAGTGATATCAGAGGTAATATGGACGTGATATACTCTCGGTAAGTTTTAGCAGGACATATCTGTTCAGGGGTCATATGGACATGATAGAATATGCTTTTAGCTAAAATTTGTACACAAAACACTATCAGAGGTAATATGGACGTGATAGGTCTTGAAGTTCCAAATTAGTTAAACATATCTATTCAGAGGTTATATGGACATGATAGAATACGATCCAACTAGTTTCATTTTGGAAGTAGTTTTGTCAGAATGAGATCTTCGCCCTATTCCACTTGAGCAAAGGAGTTTAAGCATAGTACCTCTTCAGGAATTTGCCATTGATAGGAGCCATCAATAAGTCTCCGTTAGGCTTGGCTAACCTGTAAGCGCCTTTTAAGAAAGTCGTCTCGATCACATAAGGGCCTTCCCATTTGGGCTGGAATTTACCCTTACTCCTGTGAGTAAGAATCATCGGCCTTCTCACAGCTAAAACTAGCTCACCGACTTTGAACACTCTTTCCTCTACTTTTTGATTAAAAGATCTGGAAATGCGTGCCTGGTAGAACGCGATGCATTGTTGAGCTTGGAGGCATTTCTCGTCTAATCCTTCTAACTCTTGAAGCCTTAACAGGTCATTCTTTTCTTGAGTTAGCTCATTAGCCACTGCTATCCTGAGTGACGGAATTTGGACTTCGATGGGGAGAACTGCTTCGCTCCCGTAAACCAATGAGAATGGGGTGCAACCTGTCGGTGCTCATACCGTTGTGCGGTATGCCCAAAGACATTCTCCTAGCTTCTCATTCCAATCCCTCTTGTTCGAAGAGACAAACTTTTTTAAGAGCTTGATAATGGTTTTGTTGAAAGCTTCTGCCAAACCATTAGCAGCAGGATTATATGCCGTAGAGGCCATATTTTGTATCCGATTTTTATCGCAAAATCGATGAAACGCTTGGCTGATGAACTGAGGTCCATTGTCATAAATTATCCTTCGGGGTATCCCAAAGAGATAAATGACATGATGCTTGATGAAGCTGATCACATTAGATGCCTTTACCTCAGTAAGAGGGATCACCTCTGCCCATTTGGAGAAATAATCTGTGATGGCCAGTATGAACCGGTGACCTCTGGAAGAAGACGGGTGAATAGGACCAATGATATCCATACCCTATGCTTCGAAAGGCCAGGATGCAACCGTAGGATGTAGGTGTTCAGAAGGTTGATGTATAAAGTCTGCATGGACCTGACTGGCTCTGCATTGTCTTGCATACTTTACTGCATCTGTGATCATAGTAGGCCAGTAATAGCCCATTCTCCTGATACGATCCTGTAGCTTAGGACCAGGTTGATGCGCTCCGCATACGCCGTCGTGAGCTTCACGGATAATCCGCTGTGCCTCGTCATCGGAGAGACATCTCAATAGCAGTCCGTCGTAGGTCCTGCGAATAGACACTGTGAAGATGCATCAAAATATAGAAGCGTAATGATCTTCTTTTGACGGATACTGCTTCTTTAGGGTCCTCCGGCAAGATTCCGTATGCCACGAAATCTATAAAGGGACTTCTCCAGTCTCTCTTGGGAGGATCTGTGTTCACAGCGTAGCTGCTTTCTATGTGAAAGTTATTTTTCACACAGAATAAATATCTGTTAAGAAGGATCACCGAATTCTGCCTTCTTATAGGAGTAGCTAGATCTGTAGCTAGACTGGCTAGGGCATCAGCTTCCAAATTCTGAGATCGAGGTACGTGCTCTAGGAAGAATCCTTTGAATGTCATGGCTATCTCGACCGCTGCTCGTTGATAGGGGATGAGGTCTGGATTTCGGACTTCGTATATTCCTCTAACTTGATTGACGATCAGCAGAGAATCACCGAAAGCTTCCAGAGATTCGACGCCCAATTCTTTAGCGACCTGGATCCTGATTAGTAGAGCGTTATACTCTGCCACATTATTAGAATATGGCTCGCTAAGAGAATACGCTTGGTAGATGACGAGTTTATCAGGAGTAACCAGGACAATCCCTACTCCTGAAACCACATTCCCCTGGGACCAGTCCTGGAGGCACCATCGAAGAATAGCTGCCACGCATCACCTTCCATTGCGGAATTACATTCTGCAACTTCGTCGGGAATGTCCTCGTATAGTTTGGAGGTCTCCGGGATTGGATGAGCAGCTAGGAAATTAGCTAACGCTTGGCCTTTGATGGACTTCTGAGGGACGTACACCATGTCATACGGTGTTAATAACATCGCCCAAGTCGCGAGTCGGGAATTAAGAACACTTGGCTTGCTCATCAGTACCCGAAGAGGATTGATCCTGGAGATGATGTGGATGGTTTGGCCTGTGAAATAGTATCGCGTTTTCTGGATAGCGAACATCAGAGCCAAGCATTCTTTTTCTACTGGATTGTACCAGTGTTCGGCTCCGACCATCATCCTGCTGAGGTAGTAGATAGCCTGTTCATGACCCATATTGTTCTTCTGTGCGAAAAGAGCTCCCAGTGAATGATCCATCGCTCGAACGTACATCAAGAATGGTCTTCCTATGATGGGAGGCACCAGAATTGGAGGATTAGTGAGGTAGCGTTTGATATCATTAAACGCTTGCTGACAGACTTCGTCCCATACGAAGGATACACCTTTCTTCATGAGACGAGAAAAAGGCTGACATCTCCCAGAGAGGTTGGATATGAATCTCCGGATATAAGCCAGACGACCTTGAAATCCCGTGAGTTCTCTCAGATTATGGGGTGGTCGCATTTCTAAGATGCCCTTGACTTTATCAGGGTCCACTTGAATGCCTTTGGCGGTAATGACAAATCCTAGGAATTTGTCACTAGATACACCCAGAAAGTACTTTGTAGGATTCATTTTGAGTTGATGTTGGCGCATTAACTCAAATATTGTCTTCAAGTCTTGGATGTGATTATCCTTGAGGCAGCTTATGACAACTACATCGTCCATGTAATATTCCACTGTCTTGCATAAATGCTCATGGAATATGTTACTCATGGCCCGTTGGTACGTAGCCCCGGCATTCTTCAATCCGAAGGGCATGACCGTATAGCAATATACCCCCAATGGCGTCCGGAAGGCAGTATGCTTCTTGTCTTCAGGATGCATCTTGATTTGATTGTATCCTAAAAATCCGTCCATGAAAGACATATGTTCAAAACCGCATGTATTATCAATCATGACGTCTGTGATGGAAAGAGGAAACTCATCCTTGGGGCAGGCGGCATTCAGATCTCGGCAATCGATGCATATACGTACTTTCCTATTTTTCTTCATGACCGGGACAACATTGGCGACCCAGTCGGGATGTTGTTCTTCCCGGATGAAATCGTAGGTTATCAACTTCTTGATTTTAGCTTCAATGGCGTCCATCATATCCGGGCGGAACCAGCGTTGGTGCTGCTTCACAGGCTTAGAATCGGGCAATATATTAAGTTTATGAGTAGCCACCTTCGGATCAAGACCTGGCATATCCTCATAATTCTACGTAAAGACGTCGATATATTTTTTTATTAGCTGGATAATTTCTTCCTTTTTTCTTCGGAAAGATTGTTACTGATAAATATCGGCTTTGGCGAAAGTTCATCCCCAACATCAATCTGGATAACTTTATCTTCAGTGGGAGGTTCTCTCTGCTCGAACCAGAATTTCCATTGTGTATACATCTGTTGAGCCCAAGAGTCATTCTCGAATGGTTCAGATTCTTGCTCGTCTGCTTCGAAGGAATCTGCTACTACCGTATTTACTGATAATGTTCGTTCGAGAGCATCAGATGAGTCGGGGGACGACGAGCCATTCTGAGAAGAGGAAGAGATATCCTCATTTGACTGAGAAGTTGCAAGGGAGGTGGTATACCCTAACCCGAAACGAGTTCGTTGACAGTAGGGATCATCGTACAGCGGTATTCGTCTGCCTTTCCTGTAGTTGAGACCTGGTTCCAGCTTCAAGTCATAATCTACACTTTGCATGATCTTTAAAGCTTGTGGGCTGTATCTGTGGACCTGTATTTTACCAACATCATCGTCGAAAGAATCTTCTTGTACAGTCGGTTCATTGCGTATGCAGCCGAAGACTATTGAATGCTGACTGCTGCAAGTAGGCGGGACAATGAAGATAGAATCCTCATGTGGTCCATATGTCGTAGTGACATTGGATGATGATGCTACTTCCCACATATACGGATGATAGGAGTCTATAGCTTCCAAGAATTTTTGTGCTATAGGTTATATATCGTCATGGGGAGAGGATTCCTGATTCAGAATTTGAGTGTCAATATACTGGAAAAGAGGATCTTTATTATCATCAGAAACCACGTTCCCGGTCGTATTTACATCACTCGGCTATTTGCTGTGCCGAAGGTTGATGACCAAGGGTGGAGGCTTCTGGTTTAGAGTGATCACTAGAGGATCACCTCCTTTTCCTGACCTGGTTTTGTTCAGGTGGACAGCCACAGGCTCCGTGGCTTTTGGAAGAGTAGTTCGCCCTTTCACCTTGATTGACAGAGGTTGCTCGACAGAGGGTTCTTCTGGCTTCCGATGGGATTCCTTCTCTGCTTTGCCTGACACCTCTTCCATGTAGTCTTGAGAGTACAACACAGCATCAGAGTAGTAGAGTTCTACTCCTTTAAACGGGTTCAGGTCAGCAAACTCCTTGGGCATCTACATATTTAAAGCATTGATGTAGAGTCGAAGGAACGATGTTGTGGTCGTGGATCCAAGGTCGGCCCAGCAGAATATTGTAGGATACCTCTGAATCAATGACATAACATGTGGCCACTGATCTAAGGTCGCCAATCTGGATCCTCAGACGAATTTTCTCCAACGGCTTACTTTTTCTGGCATTGAAACCCACGATTGTAGTGGTGGTATAAGCCAATTCGCTGGTAGAAATCCTCAGTGGTCTGAGCAGACTATGAGGAATGATGCTGATTGATGATCCCGGATCTATGTGAATCCGGTCGACCTCCATGGAACCGACGTATCCGGTGTAATAGAGGGGTCTGTCATGCCTGTTGTGCTTTAACAATATGTCATCTTGAGTGAAAGTGATATTCGGGACCACCTCCATCACATTGTGGCATTGAGGACATGCCATAGGTTCTTCGTCAGGGGACTTAAGCTGGGTCAAGTATGCATCCGCCTGCATTAATGCTTCACTCAGGGCTTGACGAGTGTCTTCAGAGAGCTTGAGTAGTTCGAAGATGGACAACCTGGCTGGTGTATTAGCCAATTGGGCCAGGATGTCGAAGTTGTATGGCTTCTCTAAACCTTTATTTTGAATGTTTTTTAAAGGTTTATCGAAGCACACTTCTTTTTGCTTCCCTTTGTCCGCCGAAATTGGTCTCGAAGGACCGGCCTCTGGTATGGCGGGCTCTGGTTCTGAAGGCTTGGTAGCTGAAGCGTCTGCCGGTGCATCTTCCTGACTTGCTCCATAGTCCTTGAGGTAAGCTTTTCCTGAACGGGTTCCAGTAGCCAAGACCTTGTCTTCTGATGTCGAGTGTACCGCAACCATGTGACATGGTTTACGCTTCAAGTTCTTTTTAGACTTAGCCTTAGCAGCTTGAGTCTCCTCCTCGATCTTTGGCACCAGATCTGGATGAACCCACATAATCTCGCCTCGATGGGTAGTTAGGGGTACCAGGTCATGATTTTGACCTCTAGCTGGAGGGAGATTAACGATGTTCATCATTGTCCGGGAAATAGGTGTAACACCGTCCGGGACTTCTTGGGGAGGCAGATTGCCAAATTGCAGAGAGATCATATTGGCTGTGACCGTCTTCTCGCTGTTGCGCAGAGTGATGGTCTTAGCATCGATCAGCTCCTGGATCTTCCTTTTTAGTACATAACATGCCTTCGTGGGGTGGTGTATGTATCTATGGAAGATGCAGTACTTGGGGTTATTAGTACTGCCGACTTTGTTAGGCCGCTTCTCCTCAGGAAGGGTAATCTTGACGCTTTTGACGAGACACTCGAATATGCTTGGAATATCATCGTCGTCGAAAGAGTATACTTCAATGGGCTTGGAAGTCCCAGGTTTCGCCTGTGTGGTTGCTGCAGTCTTTTGCCTGGACGTATTGATTGTCAGAACTTCTTTCCCTTTGGAACCACGAGGATGGTCGCTGTTGGGGGATGACCTCTTGCCTCTATCGGAGGCAGAGATCATGATGCCATTATCACGCGCCTTTCGATTGTTGTCCTCGGCGGCTACCGCTGAGATGATGAACGAGGGCCAATCATGGAACTAATATGGTCCTGTGAACACCGAGATTACGGGAAGAAGGTTCTTCCTGCAAATGTCCACCAATGCCGAGTCTGGAACTCCGGGAGGCATCTGCAAAGTGGCTTGACGAAAACGTTCAATGAAGGTGCGAACGTCCTCTTTTTCCCTCTGCTTCACTTCGATGATAGAGGACATAGACATGTCCATCCCTCTTCGTAGAATCGTGCGAAGAATAAAGCCTTGAAGTCTTTAAAGGAAGTAATGCAGTTGTCCGCTAGGCTACGGTACCACTGATAAGCCACTCCCGAGAGACAGCCCTTGAACACCCGAGTGAGGAGGACGTCATTCCCTTGTAATAACACCGTCATCATACTAAAGTAGTTCATGTACTGACTCGGTGATGTTTTTTCCTCGAACAATGCCATAGTCTGTGGTTTGTATCTAGGAGGAAAAGGGGCCTCTTCCCAGATAGCTGGGTAAGGCTGGTTGATTCCCAATTTCTTGAGCTGATATTTGTGCTTCAAGGCATCAAATTAGGATTTCAACTACCGTACTGCCTGTATCGGATTTTCAGCTGGTAGCGGGACCACAGAGTGATGAGGAATCGGTTGCATCGCGACTCCAACGGAAGGTAATATATTCTCCGAGTGGGGATGCGGGGTAACTACTGACTCCTGATCTAGAGCAGGCTCTTGGATCGCGTTGGATGGTGGTAAGTCCACCCTCATACATATCTGAGTTGGAGGGATCGATGCTTGAGCCATTGCAGCTGTGTGTTGAGTCAACTTCATCTGGTACATGTTCTCCATCATGGATTGCATTTCTTTCAGAGATGTCTCCAGCATAGTAATGCGTTGTTCAGCGCTCCCGAACGTGGAAGATTCCTCGCGTTCATCCCCAATGGCATAAACTCCCATCTCCCTGGGTGTCATTGAAGGATCGGTATAGGTTTCTGTAGAAGTTGACTCTATACTTTCAGCATCTGATTCGGGAGACTGGCGACCCCCAGCATCGGAATCAGAAGAGTACGAAGTCGGTTGTCGTGACCTCGAACGAGTGTTTCGGAACACCCCAGCTTCAGTGTTCCTAAGGAGTTGATTGAATCTCCTTCGGCTCGGAGTTCTAGAGGGAAGACGTCTTGAGTTCGATCTTCCTCTAGGTATATGTGAAGCCATGTTCACTGATGCATGTGTGGGCTCTTCTTCCTGAAAAGACGGAGAGTAGTTCAACCGATCAAAAATCGACCGTTTTGTTTCTGAACAGCAATAATTAACTACAATCCTATGGCTATTACAATAGTGCTCGCTAGGAGGCGTAATAGACATGCTGGAAGATCCCCTATCCTTGCGTTTCCTGATCAGATACTCACGCAGGTCAGGAGGATTTACAAAAGAAGAAGAAGAAGAAGATGGCTTGTTCCTTCTGTTCACGTTAGTGTACATGCGGATGTTGGGAACCATAGTCCTCCCTGTGCCACCCGTATACAATAGGTTGGCCATCTGGGTAGCGGACGATCCTCGAGGTGTGCATCTTTCCGCAGACTGAGCATGCTTTACGCTGAGGGGCCTCTCCTGGCGTAAATTGGAGCTCTGTTCAGGCTGGCGTAAAGCTGAGGAGGTTCTCAGTCGGCCATCAGCTCCCCGCGTAATCCGGAGGGCGGGCAAATTCTTTCCTTGCTGGCATAAAGGCCGAGAAGTTGAGCAGTCTGCCACTTACTTTCCCTTGTGTAGATTGCAGGGATCCTGTGCTTTTTCGCGGAGGGCAGATGCATTTTTACGCGTGGAGCACGTTTGGAACTTCTGATTTGGCGCTAAGGCATTGTCAAAAATTTTGTCTGCCACGTCATCGACGGGAGACTGGATCTTACGCGCAGAGCGCGGAGTAGGCTTCGGGACTAGCGCTGAGGCATTGTCCAAAGTTTTGTCTGTTCCGTCAGTGACGGAAGACTGAATTTTACGCGCAAGGCACGGAGTATACTTCTGGATTAGCACTGAGGCATTGCCATAAGTTTTGTCTATTCTGTCAGTGACGGAAGACTGAATTTTACGCGCAAGGCGGGGAGTATACTTCTGAATTAGCACTGAGGCATTGCCAGAAGTTTTGTCTATTCCGTCAGTAACGGGAGACTAAATTTTACGCGCAAGGCACGGAGGGAGCGATGCTACAACCTCGTTGGTCGGAGAGGTCAGATAGTCGACAGGAATGGTAGGGGATGTCTTGGGCATCCAGAACTTACGCAGCTTCCTGTTGTCTTGGACAGAGAGAGAGTGAGAGCTACCCCCTGTTCAAAGCATATCTTCGTAGGCAGACTGGTCGAACTGGACGACCAGTGTCTTCTTTACGGATCCCACGGATACCGTGTCGTGTTGAGCAATTGCTTCCTCATCAGAAGAAAAAGATGTCCCCAGCAGAGTCGCCATCTTGTGTTTGATAATAAAAGAAAGAAATAAGAAATGACATGTTTATGCGAAACCCGCTCTTTGGTTTACAAACAAGATTGTACAATTAATCCTATAGGAGGAAGCCGAGTACAATTTTTTTATCTGGGTAAATATTGCTATAGGAGTCTGATCTACAGTCGATCACTTTGTCCCTTGGACCACACGATGATGAAGAAGTGTCGTAGAAGACAGAAGAATCTTCGCAGGTTGCAAAGGAGAGTGGATGCTCGATGCCAAAGTCATCAATCACTACTCTTTGTCTGAGCTCTGGATTCTTCTCTCCCAAAGACTCTTTGACTCTCAGTTCCTTGGAATCTTTGACTTTGGTTCTGATCTTCGGTTTTTTGACCAATTTTCCACCCTGGACCTTTGTCGATAGAGGTATATATTTATAGAGTTTTAGTGACAGTGACCACTCAGTCGGCGTAGAAACTGAGTAGTAGAAAGTACAACACCCTTTTACACGATGGTTACAATAACCGTTGCCCACGTATAGATGACCTTTTGAATGAGCGTGTGACGCATGTCCCATTAAGAGACAATGCGTATAACTGCTGCGAAGATCACGGCATAAAAGCCACGTAGGTAGTTATTCCTCGCGTAGAAAAGACTGACGTAGAAGCCAATAACTGTCACTATGGCGTAGAAGCCAAATAGTTTATCAAACTGGCGTAGAGGCCAAGCGGGCGTAGCCGAGTAGGCATAGAAGCCGAATGGGCGTAGAAGCCTGATGCTGCATGGACAGGTAGCTAGCGTAGAAGATAGCTGATCCTCCTTCCTTGACTGAGGCTTTGAGCGAATTATGAACCAAATAGCCTTAATACGCACCACTGCAAATATAGCCTGAGCTGGCGTATTGCAGGGATATAGCGTACAGCATGCTCTTCAAAGCTGAAGATGGCCTAGTGGCATATTCCAAGGAGATAGCGTACAATGTGATCCCATAGGTGAGAATAGCCCGATGGCGTAATGTGCCAAAGTGATGATGTGGACGTTTTAGCCAAAATTATGGCTTTTGGAGATATAATCAAATCTCTTATATTAAATGCAAAGATCTGCCCCCATCCTGCGCATTAAATGCAGAGACGTGTCTTCGAAGATTTGCCATCATTCTGTGCATTAAATACAGATATGTGCCTCAAACCCTGTACAAAGAGCAACTGATGACGTGGCAGTCTGTTTGTCTTCTGCGGAGCATAAGAAGCTCACGTCTGCCTGTGTAAAACTAGGAAGCGTATTCCAGAGGCGTGTCTCGAAGATCTGCTATTATTCTGCGCATTAAATGCAGAGGCATGTCTCGAAAATCTGTCACCATTCTGTGTATTAAATGCAGAGACGTGCCTCGAGCTCTGCCATCACTCTGCACATTAAATACAGAGACGTACCTCGAGCTCTGTACGAAGAGCAGCTTTTGACGTGGCAGTCTGTTTGTCTTCTGCGGAGCGTAAGAAGCTTACGTCTGCCTGTGTAAAATAAGGTAGCGTATTCCAGAGGCGTGTCTCGAAGATCTGTCATCATTCCGCGCATTAAATGCAGAGGCGTGTTACGAAGATCTACCATCCTGAAGATTTGCCATCATTCTGCGCATTAAATGTAGAGACGTGTCACAAAGATCTGTCGACCCAAGGATTTGCCATCATTAAGCGTATTAAATGCAGAGACGTGCCTCAAACTCTTCCATCACTCTGCATATTAAATGTAGAGACGTGCCTCGAGCTCTGTACGAATAGCAGCTTTTGACGTGGCAGTCTGTTTGTCTTCTGTGGAGCATAAGAAGCTCACATCTGCCTGTGTAAAACTAGGCAGCGTATTCCCTTGTATGCATAAAAGCAGTTTACGCCAAGGAGATGTCACTAAACGACAGTCTAGGTCGCTGTGGTACGCCATCATTATAGCCGTCGTCTGGGTAGTCGTACAGTACTCTTTGTCAGGAGTCAGACGTCAGGTTCACTGCACGATTTGTCAGGTTCATTTCAGAGAATACGAAGCGTCCCTCGTACACTTCAATGCTGCATTAAAAGCGGATGAGTTTTACGCCATAAAGGCGATGTAGTACCCTTTTTACGCTGAAGCAGCCTGGATATACTACATTACATGGATGGTCCTTGAGCTTATATTTTACGCTGTGTTCAGCGAAAAATGCTCTGTTTGCACGCTGATGGCTCCGAAGTCATCTTTTTATGCTGCCCTGCATCAACATGCTGCGTATAGCTATCCAGCGTATTTTCATGCTTCTACAATTGGGGCATGACATATTGGTATCAAAGCGCCTGGTTTACTTCCTCGGACTTGGTCCTTCATTTCATCACAAACTCTAAATAGCTTCTGCGTGTCGTCTAGCTCTTGGCTCTACTCAGTGTCGTATTGGATATTTCATGCAATAAGTCTATAATATTGCTGGTTGTGGCTGCATGTTATTCTTGGTTGCATTGCTTTTGTTGGTTTTTGGTAGATCGCTTAGTCTCGTTAGGCGTTGTTGCATTCGTACAGCAAGTTGGGTGGCGTTGTTGCATTTGTGCAATAAGTTGAGAGAGGTGTGTCGTTGGGTTGGGTTGGCTTGTCAGTCGGAGAGTTTTTGGTTGCATCAGTGGATCAGTTGGTTGGCAGACGAGATTGGTTATGCAGCATATTGTGAGTAGAAGCATTGGATGAGAATAGATCATTGTACGAGTTGCTCGTATAACAAAATTATTGGATGGAGTTTGAATTTTGGTTGGGTGTATCACAGAGAGCATTGCACGAGTTGCTCGTGTGGCACATCGGTTAAGCAGGTTTGAGTTTGGCTTAAGAATATCAGGATAGTATTGTACGAGTTGCTCATACAACAAATGTAAGAAATAATTGGGTATTGGGTTAGACTACTCAGAAGTGATTGTTGCACTGGTTGCTCGTGTAGCGAAAGTATCAGACGGTTTGAGAATAGTTGGAATTATTGAGAATGGGATATGGTACGAGATGTATCGTGAGATTGATAGAAATAGTTGGATAATTCAGGCATTGACTGAGTTTCGTATCAGACTTGAGTTAGGCAAGACAGGATCACGCATAAGGGATGGTTCGAGTGGATCTTGGATCAGTGTAAAGAATCGTGATGCGAGTAGCGACTTGATTCGGAGTGGTATATGGGATACCACATAGTGAGCAAGGCATTGAAAGTATTTTGGATAGACATCAATAGAAATTGCCTCAACGGACTCGGGTAGTAGGAATATAAGTTGGTTGGTGCACATCGGTTGAGTTGAAAAGAATAAAAAATAGAGCAAGCGAATGTTGAGTTGAGTAATCGAGAACGGACTTGTGCAAATGGAAGTATCGTTGGACTAGAGAGACGGACGAGATAGGAATAAACAGATAGAAAGAGTGTTTGGAAATTTGAAGGATTGAGGCAGACCAAGCATTATAAATAGTTGAGATTGTTCGGATGGAAAGCCAAATACCAGAGTTCGCTTGCATGATTTAGAAGTTTGGTGGAGCATTCTTGGATGAAGAGAGAGTTGAGCATAAGGAACGAACAGTTGGGATACGCTTGAGCGAAGCGATTGGTAAATTGAATGATTGCGAGCACATACTTCAATTTTGGGCAAGCACTTTTGAGCTGTTGGTTGAGCAATAAAATACTATCAGGTTTAAAGGGATAATGCGATGGATTTGTACAGACTTGAGGGATTTTGGATATTGCTTCTCGAAAAGTTTGACTCAGGTTTAGCGAAAGTGGGATTTGGCGAAATGAGGCAACGATGGTAAACGGATTCTCCGGAAGACGTGAACAGATTGAGGCAACAAGTGAAAGTAATATCGGACTTGAGATTTATGTTAGAACTGATGCATGAGTCATTGAGAGTATGTGGACTAATCAAAATATAGAGAAATCAAGACTGGCTAAAGGATTTGAAACGAGAGAAATGATTGTGGCAGATAGACTTTTGAAGATAGCTAAACAAGGGAGCAACGTCGGAGCAAATCACTGTGCTGCTTGAGCAAGTTGGACGTGTACTGTGAAATACTGTAAACTGATAAGAATTTGAGCAAGTCTTGATTTTCGGGAATAATTACAAGTGGTAGTGCAAGAAGTCGAACATGGCAGTTCAGAAAATTTGATGGATTCAGGGCAGATCGACGGATTAATGGAAGACGGTTTCAATGAGCGCAGTTCTCGAATTGTGGCTTGGATAGATAGAAAGACTCTTGGTGGTTAAGCGACATTGGTTGATAGATCATCAGAGGTAGTGCATGAAGTACTCGGATTCGAAAGTTTGTTCGGATGGAATGGTTGGATTATGGCTCGGATTTGCAGATGAGATATATCATGGTTCGTAGTAACTGTCAATCGTGATGACTTACAATTATTGAGCGTAGCTTCGGGACAGCTGACCCTAGCGACTAGACCACCAAATCAGAGATAAATATTGTAGACCCATAGAACGACCCTTGTGGCGGTGTATTTGGGAATACGTCGAGGGTAGATGTGAGCAATAATATTTGGAAATATGTCCGAGTGTTGGATTTGAGAGATCCTTGGGATAGCCCTCAGCTGAAGAAGCAGTCGGAAGACCGAAGCGATGGTAGGAATGGCCTAAGTCAACTGATGAGATTCAGAGTTGCAGATTTTTATAGATGGCATCGCCTCTGACTCATCGTGCCCCGGAAGGGAATATCATTCATATGAATTGACGACCGTGAAACTAGCTCATGAAGTTAAAGCAGTGGCTTGTTCAGATCAGATCTTTGCGAATAATGGAAGGGACATATGTGCCTCAGATTTACAAGATGTATCGGAACTTAGTCTGGGAAGCGTGCTCGTATAGAAGGCAAAGGTGATATCCTGTGCTTCGAGGTAGTGGAAGCAGTACAAAGAACAATTTCATACGCAACCTAAGAATTGTGGCGAGTGTATCCACGTTGAAATCGTGGTGACACTATCCCTTTGGCTTAGCAGCAAAATCTTCGTAGATCACACGAACCTCAATATAGATATTCATCCAGTGAGGTATTGAGATTGAGGAAGATATGTTTGGCTGAGTTGATCTAAGAGCAAAATTTGATCTTTGGCTAAGTCGCCTAGCTAGGGTAGTATCAGCTGAGATGATCGTTCGGTGCATGAGATATATTTGGAGATGCTGCTAGTACATATTCAGAGATAGTTGGATGGATTGAGTTGGAACACGAACTGATTGAGTCGGTGGAAAATCATCATATTTGATAATGACGCTTAAGCGAATATGTTGGAATGGAAATCATGATTGGTTTAATTGGGAGTAAAGCAAATAGATGCCTCAGACACAAAAATACCCTTATAACTTGTCCAAATTCGCTATCGCATAGCTCGGCTGAAATGCATATATTTTAGGGACGCCTTAAATATGTGTACGATCCAAAACTAAGCAATACGAAGAATTTGTATTGAGCTGCAAGAAGAATATAGGAATATGGAATTTGTACGAGCGTTTAGTAGAGCGAGATGCTGAGTCTGGACAGGATAATGAGAGTTGCATAGAGCAAGTTTATGGAATTGGACAAGCGACATGTGATATGGAATGAGTACCAGCACGATTCGTGGACGAACCTAATTTCTAAGTGGTATATTATGTAATGCTCCGCAACCGCACGGTGCGTTATACTGAGTCAGATTGAATGAAACAATAGCTGGTTATATTTGATTTATTGGATTTGGGAAGAAGTATTGATTGAGTTATTTTATATGCAGATGACTAGCGGAGTTTGATGGGAATCAGGTGTTCGTTCAGAACAGTACTGAGATAGCTGGATTAGAGCGATAATGCCATCTACCTTAGTCCGATCGATCAGATTATTTGGAGAGCATGACCTGCTCGTACGGTTATACCAGTTGAGTAGATCGCACTTTGCATCAGACCACGGGTTCAAGGGATCAGTCGTATCGACAGGACAGGATGCTTAACGCAATCAAACTTGGTGAGTGGGCTCTGTCCCTTCTCCTCTACTCCTTCATACCTAATAATATGGAACACACGTAAAGGCTTGAACACTTGGACTGAATCTTGAAAATCATTATATTGTGGCGTGCATAGAGTGTACGTCATTTGCTTGGATATGATTGTGGCTTGAATTAGTTTTTGCATTGGATAGTTGGAGCTAGAGTTGGATTACATTTAGGGCAGTTGGAGAAATGATTGGAATTATGCTTGGACAGTTGGAATGATACATTGAGGCATTGGGAATATAGGGAATTTGGGCGAGCGAGCGTGCATCCATGAACGAGTATCACTTGGGCACTTTGTCTTGCAAAGCGAGCGATTGTGGTTCAAAACTGAACAACTGCATCGGTGAGGGTATTGTGCCACTGTTGGGGCATTGTGCCATGGGATTGTTCTGAGCGTGGGGTGTTGCACCAATTGAAAACACTTTGTTGAGAAGCGACATAGTGCCTATGGGGATAACTTAAGATTTAGTGGCTTGGGCAATATGTTGGAAGAATGGTTATGGATTATTGGTTGGATATTTGGCTGAATGAGTCTAGGATCGCTTGGTAGGGCAAGATTGTTCGATCCTCTCGTCATACCTACTTGGTGTCTGCATGTCACGGACAACCTGTGTTGCACAGGGTTTCGTTTCCTCGAACGAGAGAGACTCCGGGGCACCGGGACCGTTCGGCCATAGAGGAGACAAGGGTAACGCATCTTGGGCGCGGTGCTGGTAGTTCGATATGAACCAGAGGGGGATAGCTGCCCATTGCTGGATTGGGTAGAATTGCCTATTGATTAGTCCGATCAATGTCCTTTATGGCTTGGCCAGTGACTTCATATAGATAAGTGTTGTCTTGATTTTCTTTGGTTGGTTTGTGCTTCGTGTAGGCATGGCCACCTTGCCTCGGCAAGAGTGTGCATATTGAGATTGGATTGTAAGGTTTGGTTTGAGGATGGATATTGAGGCTTGGTTGATGGTTCAATGGTTTCTCGTGTTGCTTGGGTTTTGAGTAGGATAGGTTGCATGCTAGAATCCTTCGAGTTGGTTATATATTGCTTGTCGTTTGGCTTGAGTTGAATTGCTTACATTGCTTAAACTGCTTTACAGCTTTCCTTAACATGTCATCTATATGTCATAAAATAAATCTAGGATTCAACTAGAAACATCACCATATAACTGTTTGTATTCACTATTTTACTTAGTGTCGACTTAGACGAGTGGGTTACCCCGCTCACCAGTACGGCTATGTACTGACCCACATTTGTGGACATTATTTCAGGTACGCAGGTGTAATGGCGCTGCTTGGATATACGGGACATGAAGTATGAACTGTAAGTACCTTTGTGGGCTAGAGAAAGAGAAGAGTATTTTATCGCCTTTATTGTGTCGCCTTTGTGGCATTTTATTTGGATCCTATCGAGAGCTTTGCTGCGTATTACTCTGATGTTTGCTTGGTATACAATACTTGACTTCTGCTGCAACTTGGTCGTTTCGATGATAACTTTATTTTTTGATAACATTGTCTTGTACGAGCACAACTCTAGGCTCGTACGACATCACGTCCCGTTGAGAATGATTGTCCTACGGGAGAGCTGCAATATGGTGATTCACGTTCAGCGGGGACTATTGAGCTTGCGGGAGATTGGGGTGTGACACTCATAGCCCACCACTTCTCCGTCATCCCCTCCACGACTCGACCTCGGGCTCCTCCGCCAATAGCCGCGACCGAGCCTTTCCCCCCGAGCATGGAGCAGTCTTCCCCAAGCCTTTCCTGCCTACACCCGCCACCGGAGGACTCGTCGGCGTAGCCCTGTCACCACCGCACTCGACCTCAGCCGCCTCGATAAGTAGCCCTCGCCTGATCCTCGCCGTCCTGCCCCTCACCAGACTCGCCATCACCATCACCATCACCATGGCCATCCACCCATTCATCTTTTTCTTCCTCCTTTTCCCTGTCCTCCCACCGCCGGACGAATCCGACTCGCCGGATTTCACCACCACCTTCTCCTCCCCTCGAGCCACTGCCTCCACCTCCTCGACCTCCTCATGTCCGTCCCTCAACACTACAGCACTACCAGTACCGCCTTACCTCGTCCTTGGCCTCCACCTCGACCTCCCTGTTCCTCCTCCTCCTTCTGGCCGGATCACCCCTCCCCCTGGCCTGAACTCCTCCTCCTCTTCCACCTTCCTATCCTCTCCTCCTCCTCCTTTAACTGGCTGGACCTCCCCCTGGCCGGAGTTCAGTCACCATCACCATACTTTATCATCACTACCACCATTGCTATTAATATCATCATCAACATCAACATCCATCATCATCATCGCCTTCACCATCGTCATCACCTTCACCATTATCATCATTATCATTATCACCATCGCCATCGTCGTCTTCGCCATCACCTTAACTATCATCGTCATCATCATTATCATCGTCGTTATCATCATCGTCACCATCATCATCAACCTATCATCATTATTACCATCCTTGTCATCACTATCATCCACATCATCGTTCTCGTCATCCCTATCATCACCCACATCACCACCATTATCATAAATTCTATCATCATTCTATCGTCATCACCATGGTAATTATCATCATCCCCACTATGATCATCATTATTGACCTAATTACCCTCGTCCTCGTGTTCATCGTAGACCGTCACCTTTGCCAGACAAACCACAGCAAATACCCCAATTTTTGTACCTATGCACACTGACCCGACGGATCTATTGGGTTGGTTCTACGCGACTTCCAGAGCAGGTTATTGGGACTACATAGCCGCTTGCCAGGCAAGTATACCTTGCCTTTGTTGTACTGTTTAATTTCAATTATATTGTTAGTTGCATATTTATTGTTTTAGATTATATCACTATGCACATCCGAGAGAGACTCGGGTACAGTCAACGAATGCATTGACATTAGGACTTATGTCTGACCTAGTGTCTAGTGGACCCACCTAAAGTTGTGGAGTTATTGGTATGACTCCCTAGGCCTTGACCTATTTCTTACATGTGTTGTAAGTCTCATCTAGGGCACGAACTTGCGTATATGGTTGTCCACCTGTACGTGTAGGTCATACGACGGATAGGGAATAACTGCTAATAGCAATGCATGTTAGAAGACTTAGCAGTTATTAGCAGTCGAAGCATAGACTATTATAGTACGAAGGTCCAATCCTTGTCCTTGGTTGGTTGTAAGGTTGGACTATTGTTCTAACGATATGCTATAAGCCAGAGTTACGACGCCTCGGCGTAGTAGCAAGGCGTATTGTGGATACAACATGCATAGATTATTGGACGAAGAGGAAGACTAGTAGGCATATGGGACACCCACTTCCTTTATTCAGATGCCACACTCGATGGAGTGATATGGACGATATATACTATGCAGATGCAACACTCTTCGGGGTGATATAGATGATATATACTATGCATATGCCATACTCTTTCGGGTGATATGGACGTTATATTATTCAGATGCCACACTCTTCGGGGTGATATGGACGTTATATTATGCAGATGCCATGCTCTTAGGAGCTGGACGTTATTATACAGTACCCTTATATAGGGGCATATGTGGCATATACTAGCCAGTTGTCACGATTGGTAAATTACGTCAACATATGTCGAGCCTACACTTCCCATACACTCAAAGTTGTCCTCAAATTGCATTCACTTAGATGGTTAGCGCACCCCTTTTATTCATTCAGTATTTACTTTATGGCATGCTTCTATGTATCTTGTTATGTCCCTCTGAGGACCTGGTCCCTTTCTAGGTGTAGATGTTCATGAGTACTCGCAGGAGTGCAGATCCAGACTGGCTACTTATATTGCGTTGAGGTCTTCCCTTCGAGTCTCATGATTATTAGTGATATACTTATATTATTGTGTTTTGCTTTTATATTCCAGTTCGGCAGTGGATTTGTTTCCATCCGTCTGTCATCTTGAGATATTTTATATTGAGATCTAGTTTATAGATATTGGTTATTTATTTATGTCTATATGATTTTTGTGGATAAGATTAGTTTATGCCCTGTGACTTATGATTAAGATGTACCACTTATGAATTATTATTCATGATACAGCGTACGCATGTGTTATGATTTTCATATATTGGAGTTGCCATATACATGCGGCTGACATACTTACGTGTCCTAGTTCTAACATATTTTGGGACTGGGGTGCGATATATTTTTAGTGGTGGCCCATGCAGGTCGAGAGCATATTGTCTCGGTTACGTTACTGTACCAAGCAAGCCTACAAATAGGATTAGAGTATAGGATCTCATCCATATTTGACTATGATACATCTTCTTCCAACCCGTTCTATTTAAATAATTATATCCTATTTGATTCATGTGCTTTCCTAATAGTTCCTTGAGTATAGCCTCCTCCTAGAATATAGAAGTTCCTGTTGTTAGATAATAAGTAGGGTGACTTTCCTATTAAGAATATAACTAGAATACTAACACATAACTAAGTTTAGAATAGTTAGTAAACCCTAGCATCCCTTATCTATAGAATGGCTTACCATTACTCCTTGATATAATTATGAATGACTTAAGAGTGGTATAGGTACTACTAGGGTTAGCTATAAATCTAACCATATTGTTTGACCCTAGCAATGAGGAACCCATAGATATCCAAGGTTGAATAATAGGACCAAACTTAACTTTTATAGTGAGATAGTATTATAGAACTATACATTAGATTCATTGTCTTGATATTAGTAGACCGTACCCTAGGAAGCCAAGAGGAATGAATATAATATTTTCTTTATCATACCTCGAATACAGATATTAGCACACCCCCTTCCCCTTAGAAAACAACGATATTATCTAGAGTTCCTCTATTTTAATTTCATATCTTGTTCCTCTGCAACCTTAACGTTCATCAATTGTGCGACGACTAAATTATGTTCTTCCTTTCTTCATCTTTCAACTCGTGCCGCATAACTCTTATGAATGTAGGTAAAGTGATATCAAGGATATATAGTTTGCTAGGATGATAATTGTAATCTTGAACTTTGAATTTTGTACTTGGTAGTTAGAACTTGATAGTTTGAGTTGTTCCTTTAGATTGTGATCTGATTATTCTTAGTTTTAAATTATGCAATATGTACCCCACCTCAATATAGATTATATCCTTTTTTTTCCTTGAAGGCCAGTAACTTTTCTATACCTACTATTGACACCTTTGTTCTATAAGCACTATGACTAAGACTTATGAAGACCATTACTTATATAATGTATTAGGATACCCTAATAGGTATCAATATCCCTTCCTCGTATACCCTAATAAGAGTTTTTACTATATTTATGAGTACAAGGTTACCTTGTAGAATTCCCTTTAAGACTGTCACAGTATTAGTAATTATTTTAAGTTGGGTAGTATGTCTTATAACCTAGTATCACTTAACCCTTTTTATGAAGTGTAATTGAATGATATTAACTATATGCTTGCATCAGAAGATAGTGATTATTAAGACTGTAGATCTTAGAGGCCTATACCCCTATTTTGTCGACTAGCGACTTAGAGAAGGAGTTACTATGACAACTGTAGAGATTGTAGAGTCTTATTTTTATATCTTGTTTTATTTTTGTGAACTTGAAATTTTTTTGTACCTCCTTTCATCATAATCCAGCGTAATTATATTTCTAAAACTATCGTAACTTATGCTGCTATTATAGCCTAGTTTTGCAAGCTTATTCCTTATCGAGCTTGTTCATGACACATGTATTATTGGAGTACTATACTAATATATTTTAGAATCAGTGTATTACAGTCTGATCAACCATAGTGCACTTGTTTTGCCCTTCGTATAACTACCTTACGTAGATTAAGATATATAGTGATTAGTAGACAAATATACCTGCCCTCTAGATATGCCTGAGCATATCGCATTATAGTTACATAACTATACTGATACGAGCATGTGAATAGGAATTACCAAAATAGATTTTAATCCACAACTGCCTTGACAATTCCCATTGAAATTCTTTAAACGCCTTGATCCCCACACTTCTATTCTATTACCTCCCTTGGAACTCTTATTAATGTTTTTCGTCTTCCCTTATTTCGGAAAGATGAAACCTCTTGCCTAGCATAAGTTGATATACAAAGAGTACTAGATATACACCATAGGCCAATCATATTACTAGATGACTGCCTTTTATAACTGATTAAGGGTATATCATAGGTGATATATTTGGTGTTAAATTTTTAAGGATTGAGTAACATGATTAAGTAAATTTAAGGAATAAAATTTCTTAAATGTAAGAGCCTTATGTGATAGATGGCTAAATTCTAAGTCAGGTAGCAGTTGCATTGTTAACTTGAGAGGAATTTCTTTTAGATTGTGATCGAAAAAAATTAGATTGAGAGGTTCAAGTCATTTTAATTTTTGGAAGAATGAGAGTAATGATGAGGATCAATGAATATCAAAAATCGGGATATGACGAACCAAATATTTATACTTTGGCACATTATTTAAAATTTTGAATATTGAAGGTTGAGTCATCGATTTAAATCTTGAGAAAAATAAATGGAACTCTAAACATAAATATTGACGAATTGAATTCCAAAATTTATGATTTGAATTAAAGCTTAAAGTTTGATCGTTGGATTACCTATTTGAAATATTGAGGATGTGAATTAAATTTAAAATTTTGAAGAAAACAAAATTCATAAGTAAAAAAGAGTAGTATGGGATTAAAATTATTTTCTAAATGAGATTATGATAGTTGAAGATCGTGATGTAAAAATTGATGTATGTTAATTAAATATCAAAGATGTTATATGGATTCAATTTAAATTTGGATGTTGATGATTTAAAATGTGAGAAGAGATTATAACATGTTGAATTTTGAATTGAACATTGATTATCTTAATTTTGAAGTAATAGATAGATTGATTAAAAAATTTAATTATCGCAAAGAGATTGCGATTGACTTACCTTATGTACGTGAAGGAATAAAAGACTATGCCTTATTTTAATTTCGAGGACAAAATTATTTTAAGTTGGGTAGATTGTAAATCCCCTCACCCAAAATTAGGTCTACTTGGCTTAGATGGAGAAACTAGGGCTAGTTTGTATCCAATTGGAAATAGGACACGACATTTTATTTAATTTGTAATAATTATATCACTTAGTGCACCTTACCGTTGTTTCGATAATTGGTCCGCTATACTAGCCATTGCCTTCCTACAAACTTTACACCCTTGTCCTAGATGTGGCCATCTACCATTCTGACCTTTGTGTAACTTATAATTATCCTCTATTGTGCTATATTTTAGTCGCACAATATTTGTCGCAGATGTTTATAATTAATTCTAAATAAATATGACTTTGTATCCGTGTGCGTTCCAATCGAAATTGGAGTCTTGACCCGTTTCATACAACCTAATTTATGATAAAATTTTACTCTGAGCCCTCTATGTACATGATACTTGTGTTCCACCTAATTTTATCCCCATGTACTTCTAATTAATTCAAGAACACCTTGCACGATAATTTCATTAAAACCCAATTTCCATCTTTGTACAATTTTCCGATTGTTGGGCATTTTTATGCAAAAATGCATTAAGATGTCCACACCATTGGACAATGCATGGAAAAACCTATTTTTCCCCTTCACATGAATTTTTTCCAAATTTTTTTGGAATGTGCAAACGCACACCATCACCCTTTATTTTAATCCTAGCCATTTCATTAAACAATGTAATTTATAGCCCTCCCAAACATCCCCATGTGAGCCCAAGGCCCAACCCAAGGAGTGTTGACAAAGCCCAAGGTTTCTAGGTCAAACCAACCCCTAACAAATGTATAAATAAATAAATTTTCTATATTTTCTTGTAAACACAAAACCCCAAACCAAATCTCTAACCTAGCCGGCCAAGCATCTCTATTTCCCTGTTCATCCCCTTCACCGCTGTCAGCCCGTCGCCGGAGCCCGCTGACTCGCCGGAGACCGAGCCGCAGGCCACCCAGCAACTAACCCCTTACAGCCCACCACTTCCCTGTCATCCCCTCCATGACTCAACCCCGGGCTCCTCTGCCACCAGCTGTAGCCGAGCCTTTCCCCCGAGCATGGAGCAGTCTTCCCCTAGCCTTCCCTGCCTACACCCACCGCCGGAGGACTCGCCGGCGTAGCCCTGTCACCACCGTACTCGACCCCAGCCACCTCGACGAGCAGCCCTCGCCTGACCCTCGATGTCCTTCCCCTCACCGGACTCGCCATCACCATCACCATCACCATGGCCATACTCCTATTCATTTTTTTTTCTTCTCTTCCCTGTCCTCCCACCGCCAGACGAATCCGATTCGACGGAGTTCACCACCACCGTCTCCTCCCCTCGAGCCACTGCCTCCATCCCCTCGACCTCCTCCTATCCGTCCCTTAATACCACAACACCACCAGCACCGCCTCACCTCATCCCTGGCCTCCACCTCGACCTTCCTGCTCCTCCTCTTCCTCCTCCTTCTGGCCGGATCACCCCTCCCCCTATCCTGAACTCCTCCTTCTCTTCCATCTTCCTATCCTCTCCTCTTCCTCCTTTAACTGGCCGGACCTCCCCCTGGCCGGAGTTCAGTCACCACCACCATACTTTATTATTACTTCTACCATTGCTATTAACATCATCATCAACATCAATATCCATCATCATCATCGCCTTCACCATCGTCATCACCTTCACTATTATCATCATCATCATCATCATCCCCATCGCCATCGTCGTCTTCGCCATCACCTTAACTATCATCATCATCGTCGTCACCATCATCATCAACCTATCATCATTATCACCATCCTCGTCATCACTATCATCCATATTATCGTCCTCGTCATCCCTATCATCACCCACATCAATACTATTATCATAAATTCTATCATCATTCCATCGTCATCACCATGGTAGTCATCATCCCCATTATGATCATCATTATTGACCTAATCACCCTCGTCCTCATGTTCATCATAGACCGTCACCCTTGCCAGACAAACCACAGTAGACACCCCAATTTCCGTACCTGTGCACACTGACCCTAAGGATCTATTGGGTTGGTTCTACGCGACTTCCGGAGCAGGTTATTGGGACTACATAGCCGCTTGCTAGGAAAGTATACCTTGTCTTTGTTGTACTGTTTAATTTCAGTTATATTATTAGTTGCATGTTTATTGTTTTAGATTATATGACTGTGCGCGTTCGAGAGAGACTCGGGTGCAGTCAACGAATGCGTTGACATTAGGACTTGTGTCTGACCTAGTGTCTAGTAGACCCACCAAAAGTTGTAGAGTTATTGGTATAACTTTCCAGGCCTTGACATATTTCTTACACGTGTTGTGAGTCTCATGTAGGGCACGAACTTGCGTATGTGGTTGGCCACCTGTACGTGTAGGTCGTGCGACGGATAGGGAATAACTGCTATTAGCAATACATGTTAGAAGACTTAGCAGTTATTAGCAGTCGGAGCAAAGACTATTATAGTACCAAGGTCCAATCCTTATCCTTGGTTGGTTGTAAGGTTGGCTATTGTTCTAATGATAGACTATGAGCCAGAGTTATGGCGCCTCAGCATAGTAGCAAGGCGTGTTGTGGATATAACATGCATAGATCATTGGGCAGGGAGGACGACTAGTAGGCGTATGGGACACCCCACTTCCTTTATTCATATGCCACACTCGACGGAGTGATATGGACGATATATTCTATGCAGATACCACACTCTTCGGGTTGATATGGACGATATATACTATACAGATGCCAACTCTTCGGGGTGATATGGAAGTTATATTATTCAGATGCCACACTCTTTGGGGTGATATGGACGTTATATTATGCAGATGCCATACTCTTTGGAGCTGGACGTTATTATACAAAGCCCTTATATGGGGGCATATGTGGCATATACTAGCCAGTTGTCACGATTGGTAAATTATGTCAGCATATGTCGAGCCTACACTTCCCATACACTCAAAGTTCTCAAATTGCATTCACTTAGATGGTTAGCGCACCCCTTTTATTTATTCAGTATTTTCTTTATGGCATACTTTTATGTATCTTGTTATGTCCCTCTGAGGACCTGGCCCCTTTCCAGGTATAGATGTTTATTAGTACTCGCAGGAGCGTAGATCAGGACTGGCTACTTGTATTGCGTTGAGGTCTTCCCTTCGAGTCTCGTGATTATTAGTGATATACTTATATTGTTGTATTTTGCTTTTATATTCCAGTTCGGCAGTGGATTTGTTTCCATCCATCTGTCATCTTGAGATACTTTATATTGAGATCTAGTTCATAGATATTGGCTATTTATTTATGTCTATATAATTTTTGTACATGAGATTAGTTTATGCCCTGTGACTTGTGATCAAGATGTACCACTTATGAATTATTGTTCATGATACAACGTAAGCATGTATTATGGTTTCCATATATTGGAGTTGCCATATACATGTGATTGGCATGCTTACATGTTCTAGTCCTAACATATTTTGGGACTGGGACGTGACACTTCTTATAATAGAAAGTCATCGAATTAAAGAGATACCGTATTGGCAGTGACTATCTTCTCTTTGTTGTGAAGGTGATAGCTTTATCATCTATGAACTACTATATCTTCAATTTCAAGACATAACAAGCCATGGTAGGGTAATGTATATATCGGTTGTACAGACAGTATTTTGGGTTATCTGTTTTACCATCCTTATTTGGTCGCTTGATGTCAGGCAACTGCAACTTGTTGCTTTTTATCAAGCATTAAAAAATATAATGGATATTGCTCTCGTTAAAGGAATATTTTTCTTAGTTCTGGAAGACTCTGGAGGGTTTTGTGCTATCGGAGAGGTGGGTCACTTTGATAGGTTTATCGCCAAGGTCTCATTTCCTTTATTGTTGTGATTATTCGCACTATTCTAGGGGTGTTTCCCTTCAGCATTGGTTATTTGTAACCTCAAATTATGTGTCATCTTCGCGTTACCTTTAGCAGCTTCATCCCGGATAATGAACATCGTCCCGTCTTAAATTGAGTTGGACTTGTCCAGAGCCCTACTATACGCAGTAGGTTTCTTTTACAAGTATCAATGAATGCAGAGTTTGGAATATCGGGGGATAACTTTAGAGTTGCCTGCCTGAAAGGCTTAATGAATTCATGAGCGATTCCTTCTCCTTTTGTTTGATATCGATGAGTTAAGACGGTATGGCGATGGAGATCGAGCACTGGAGCTGGTCCTTTACTCCGTTGACGATCCGGAACCAAGGAGGGTCGACGAGGCTTCGGCGGCGCTCTGTCTTATTCTCTTATAGTGGCGGCTATCTCTGCTTCCTTTTTTTTACATGTGGGTGTATGGATCTCTCGATGCTTTACATGTAGGAAAAATACCCATTATTTATAGCCTTCAACAAGGCATTACATAGGCACATGTACGTAAATTATATGGCACATGATAATGCAGGCGCATAAAAGTTGGCATGATCATAATGACGCATGGCACTATGGGCGCATGACACACTTAGATACATAGGGGCTTATGGCACTACGGGCACATGAGATACCTAGATATTGGTGGGCACATGGCACTGCAGGCACATGAGACACCTAGATGTAGGAGGGTGCATGGCACTGCAAACGCATGAGATTCCACTTAGACTGTTGGCACATTGGCCATAATCCTTGATACATGAGGAGATAGACTACTAAGGCGTATCATTATGGCGCATTGAGCAAGGTCCCTAGGGGGCATGGAGCAGATTTTTCATGATTCTACAAGACCCTCTTCAAAGTTTCTGAAGTTTAAAACTTTATAAGTTTAAAGTTCATAATACTTTGAACATAAGCATGGAGGATATAGGTGCAGGAACTACGTTGGCACACATGTAAAAGCTCTTATGTTTGGCGCATCCGTGGAGTATTTTTCCTTCAGCGTAGCTCATTATTTGGCACATCTGGTTATTAGGCGCATGGAGTAGCCTGGCTAAATACAGCGGACGTCTAGGTGCATTGGACTATTTGGTATGGCGGATTGGGAAGAAGATTCATTCTTTGTCACGACCCGCACCAGGTATAAGGATACTAGTCGAAAACAAAGCCCAGCCTACGCCGTAGAATCGGCGGTAGAACGCTGTCTAGATAATCTATCTAACAATATAATGAACCACCAATAATGATAGTATACTCAATCACAGAACTAAGATAGAAATGAGCACGAATCAGATAAGAATAGAATAGTCACAATACAACTCATGAGTCTAAAATAATACATCAATGAGTCTGAAGAAGATACAGAAATAAGCTGGAGACAAATCCAGTACAAAAGAATACTACGAGGCTACAACTCCAGGGTCAACTGTCTCAGTTGGGATAAGTCCCTCTTGAGCCAGGGTCTCAGAATCTAAACCCACAACATCCTGGGGTCCATAAAAGGTAGGGTACCACTCCTCAGTGTCATTTGGAAAAATATATCCAGTCAGGAAAGGAGCAGAGTACATCTCTAACAGCAGTTCTAATTAATGATAAAAACTATGTAACATTAAATAGCTGTGGATAAACAAGATGCACAATAGATACAAGAGATAGATATACAATAAGGAAATACTGGAAATAAATACAATAATGAACAATATGCCAATGAAACAATAATACTAATGACTAAGTGTGTGAGTACTAGCTTAACATGTGATCGGCTTGGGCAAGATGTAATACGACCTAGCTAATCATACGTGCGGTGCATGATCAACACTATTCAGTAATCAGTACTTTATTCAATAGGGATATTGATCACATATCTATACTAATACTCTCCACCCCCGACTGGTATAATAAATCCAACCACGGTATGTTATGGCACGAGACTCCCCAAGAAGATAGCGACTCTTTTCGAGAATCGGTGTCTATACATGTACAAGATAACCAATGAAACAATACTTGTACCATATACACCATAAACCAAGGAATAACATCTCATGACGAGATCCGGATATACCAATCCATGTAACCATAGTGTCAAGAGAACATGGATATCTACACTAGATACAGTGAACATAGAGGATATCATAAAAAAGAAACTATCAGAGAATGTACTCGCCTGAAGTCTAATGATCAGTCTCACAGATGTCTGACTAGGTGCCTCAAAGACCTAGATATGGAATACAACATCAATACAAGGTCCCAAAAAGAGAATAAGTTAAACTAGTCAACTTCTAGGTCAATAAGTCAATTCTAAGTCAAAAGTCAACTATGGTCAACTCTAAAGTCAACTAAAGTCAACTATGGTCAACTATGGTCAAACCAAGGTCGACTATCTATTTCTAGGTTGCACAAGTCTAGCACCAAAATCTTTGATCAAAATACCAAAATCTAAAACATAGGAACCACAACCTAAAATATTAGGATACCGTATCTTCGGATACGTGAATCCAAGGTAAACCTCACAATACCTATATAACAACAATAAAGTATAATAATATAGAATATTAATTACAAACAAATAGAAACTATGGTTTTGAACCAACTTGGTATCTACACAAAGTCACAAACTCGATACGTAAATCCCGTATCATGAGTATCCCAATTACCTTGGTTCCACAAGGTAATGCTCAAGATACCTTGATATAGTATTTACCCTTATACATAATATAATATATATAAACTAACATTATATAATTAAGAATATAACAATACTAGTATTATATCTCTCAATAAATACATATATATATACATATATATATATAAATATAATATATAAACTATATACTAAAACTATCTAATTGTCACAGAAAACAGTGTGGAAAAACACTAATTTTTCAGTAAACAGACCTTCAGTGACAGTTCAAACTGTCACTGAAACGCTGTCGGCATTGTTGCTGTGTAAATGCACTGTTGCCACCCTATTGGTGACAGTTCTCAACTGTCACTAAACCGACTGTCGCCTCTGCTTCTTAATAATTCCTGCCCACCGCTGCTGTGTAATTAATGACATAAACTGTCATTAAATCCGCCATTAATGCTACAGCGGCTGCTGCTGCTGCTGGAATTTAATGACAGAATCAGTCATTAAATGCCGCTGTCGCCAAAAGAATAATAATATATATAACTTATATATATATATATCAATATATATATATATATATATATATATATATATATATATATATATATATATATATATAAATCAATTAAATAAATATATACTTCTATATATATATAATCCAACACATATATATTATATACATCTATATAAATAAATACTAATAGCTATAATACACATCCTATGTACTAATGTACATATTACAACATGGTTACATACACATACATAAATATGTTTAATAAAAATACATCCATTCATATATATAAATAATCATATAATAATTATAAATAATATAATTACTTATTTAAACACATATATATATTTTATAAAACATTTTCATATAATTTATATTACTAACATAATTTGTAACATATATAATTGCATGTAAAAGAAAGCTACATATATATTTATATATTATATTAGTACTTATATAATACATAGATCTATGCTATAATAAATACCATAATAAATACACTATAATAAATATGTAACATCTATATATATATATACTTAATTATAATTCAAGAATTAAAGCACAAATAATTAGATCTACACATAAACACACACAAATGGAGAGTATCATACTGTATCCCACTAGATCTAGGATATACTTGCGACACGAGTCCAACACACAACCAATTGCACCCCGAAGGACACAAACAAGTCACAAATATTATTTATGAATAAATCAAAGTGTCAAATGTAGATATATGTGTCCGTGTCAAAATACGACATGTACAAAGTCCCGTGTCGGAGGAAAAACTCCCAAAACAATACGTATCACCAAATTGTTGGGATACGACCTACACGTACCCAATTATGGACATGACACTAGTCCCAAACACATAAGCACATGCCTAATTGATCTATAGGATCAATTGATACACACAACAAAATGTCAATTCAGAATTCCCCCAAAATTGACACAAAAAACACCATAACTTTCTCCATGGGTCTCCTATGAACACAAAACCAAGTCCTATGGGTAGTACATACATATGGGTTGATTTTCCATAATTAAATCTCAGATTTAGAAGCTATTTTAAGGGGAAAAACTGAATTATACCTATTGGGAGATGGATTCCCAATGAAACCTCCAATTGAGATGAAATTGCCTCCAAATTGTAGATCCTTGCTCCTCTTTGTAGATCCTTGCTTCCTCCTTCTAGATCCTTGTTTCTCAACTTTCTAATGGTGATTTGGGAAGGAATTGGAATGAATTTGGTAGGAAAATGAAATGGGAATGAAAGAAAATTAGTAGTGGGAAATTCTAGATCTAGATTTGGAATGAACATGAGAGGAGAGAGAATTTTCCCCCCTCTTTTAATAGGCCGGCCCCTACCCCTTCCTCAAGCAATTATGAAATTTTCAATACACCCCTTGGGGCCTCTCATGAAGAAATAATTAAGGAAGGAAGCTTCTAGTCTAATAATTTAATTATTTTAATCCATCTCCTTGACAATGGGCTTTCTAAATGGGCCAAGTCTAACTAATTAATTCATGTTGGTCAATGGGTCCAAACTAAACTAGTTGGGTCCACTAATAACATCTAACAATAATTAAATAATACAACAAATAATTATTTATCATGCACAATATTTAATTAAATAGGAAAAGACTAAAATATCATTTCCTAGAAAATGTGGTAGTGATAAGTCTACCCTCCTTGAAATAATTTCGTCCTCGAAATTCAAAGATAAAAACTACCCCCAGAAAATTACAGAACAGAACTAAAAAATCACAATTAACTATGAAAGAACATAACAATGAACAGAACATAACTAGGAAATAACATACCTCAGGTACAAACAAATATGGATAATGCTCTCGCATTTCATCCTCTCTCTCCCAGGTTGACTCCCCCGGAGAGTGATGGTTCCATGCGACGCGCACCAAAGGAATAGTCTGGTTCCTCAGCACCTTCTCTCTCCGATCTAGAATCTCAACTGGCTGCTCTGGATAGCTAAGAGCAGGGCCCACCTCTATCTCCGAGTGATCCAATACATGACTAGGCTATGTCACGTATCGTCTCAACTACGACACGTAAAACACGTTATGTACTCCCTCCAATACAGGTGACAATTCTAGTCTATAAGCAACTGCACCGACCCTCTCTAGAATAGTGAAAGGTCCGATAAATCACGGACTAAGCTTTTTGCCTCCACCGAAGCGAATCATGCCTCGTGTCGGAGAAATCCTCAGAAACACCAAACTACCCACCTATAACAAAACACCACCTTAAGAACTTAATCTATAAACAAGAACAAGCACAAACAAAATCTAAACTATACCTCGAACTCCAAAGGTCTCCGATGGCTATCGGCCCAATGCCGTTGTCTGTCCTGCGCCACTCGAAGTCTGTCTCTGATCAACTGAACCTTCTCTGCTGCATCCACAACCATCTCTGGCCCAAGCAAAACTCTCTCTCCAACATCGTCCCAATACAAAGGAGTATGACACCTTCGACCATATAGAGCTTCAAAAGGTGACATCTCTATACTGGCCTGGTAACTGTTGTAAGCAAACTCTACCAAATAGAGATGGTCCTCCCAAAAACCCCCAAAATCTAGTACACAAGTGCGCAACATATCCTCGAGAGTCTGGATAGTCCTCTCTGACTGCCCATCTGTCTGGGGATGATATGCAGTACTGAACTTGAGCTGAGTGCCCAAACTCTACTGCAAACTCCTCCAGAAATGAGAAGTGAAACGACTATCCCGATCTGAGATGATGCTGACGGGAACTCCATGTATCCTAACGATCTGCCTTACATACATCTCTGCCAGCTTCTCCGTAGACAAACCCACTTTAAAAGGCAAGAAATGGGCCGACTTGGTCAACCTATCAACAATGACCCAAATCGCGTCTTTCCCTCCTGGATATCGTAGAAGTCCGGACACAAAATCCATAGTAATATATTTCCACTTCCACTCTGGAATGGGTAATGGCTGAAGTAAACCTTCTGGCTTCTGCCTCTCGGCTTTCACCTGCTGGCGCACTAAGCATCTGGATACAAACTATGCCACTTTCCTCTTCATGCCATACCACCACACACTCTCTCGCATATCCCGATACATCTTATTAGCACCTGGATGCATGGAATACTGAGAGCGATGCACTTCCTGTAATACCTCCTCTCGCAACTCCCCACTAGGCACACACAATCTAACTCCATGCCTCAAAGATCCATCCTCTGCAATAGTGAAATAATCCTCCAATCATGCTCTCACCTGAGCTCTGATACTCCTCAGAGATACATCATCATACTGTGTTGCCTTGATCTTGTCCATCAAATCTGAGTGTATCTGCAGCCCCCACATCTGCATAGCACCACCAGGAACAATCACTTCAGTGCCCAAGCTCTCCAAGTCCTCCAATAAATATCGATCCTGCATCAAGAACATAGCTACCGGATACCTGCTCAAAGCATCGGCAACTACATTGGCTTTCCCAGGATGATATTATAAAGAGATATCAAAATCCTTCATCAATTCCAACCACCGACGCTGCCTCATGTTCAACTCCTTCTGCGTGAAAACGTACTTCAAGCTTTTATGGTCTGTGAAGATCTCCACACGCTCTCCGTACAAATAATGTTTCCACAACTTCAGAGCGAATATGACGGTTGCCAATTCCAAATCATCGGTAGGATAGTTCTTTTCATGAGGACGCAATTACCTGGATGCATAGGCAATCACTTTTCCATGCTGCTGAAGAACACAACCTAAACCCTTCCCCGATGCATCACTATAAATAGTGAAACCTCCGGACCCTGATGGCAACATCAAAATAGGAGCAGACGTCAACCTTTTCTTCAACTCCTCAAAAGCAACCTGGCAATCCTCCGTCCAGACAAAATCTACATCCTTTCTTGTGAGTCTGGTCATCGGCTCGGCAATCCTCGAAAAATCTTGCACAAACTTCCTGTAGTAGCCTGCCAATCCCAAGAAACTCCTGATCTCTGCTACCGAACTCGGAGTCTTCCAACTTTCCACTACTAAAATCTTCTTCGGATCCACTGAAATACCATCACCAGTCACAACATGCCCCAAGAACTCCACCTTGTCCAAGAAAAACTCACACTTGGACAACTTCCCATACAGCTTCTCCTTCCTCAGCACATCCAACACAATCCTCAAATGCTCCTCATGCTCCTCCGGTGTCCTCGAGTATATGAGTATGTCGTCGATGAACACCACCACGAACTTGTCAAGGTACTGGTGGAACACCTTGTTCATCAAGTTCATAAATACCGCCGGTGCATTAGTCAAACCAAACGACATCACCATAAACTCGTATTGACCATACCGAGTTCTAAAAGCAGTCTTTGGTTTGTCCTCCGGCTTCACCTTCACCTGATGGTAGCCTGATCTCAAATCTATCTTAGAAAATACCTTTGCACCACTCAAATGATCAAATAGATCATCAATCCGTGGCAAAGGATACTTATTCTTGATAGTGAGATTATTCAAAGTCCTGTAATCAATGCACATGCACACCGATCCATCCTTCTTCGGTACAAATAATACCGGGGCTCTCCATGGTGAAGAACTCGATATGATAAACCCCTTATCCTGCAATTCGTCCACCTGCTTCTTCAACTCGACTAGCTCACTATTGTTTACTCTATAGACATGCTGCGAAATTGGTTCTGCACCTGGTACCAAGTCTACAAAAATTTCAATATCTCGATCTGGCGGCAATCCTGGCAATTCTTCAGAAAACACATCCAAGAATTCTGCTATCAACGGATGTGGCAACTCCTTGTCTTCCACCATAGCTCCATAAATAATGCCTTCGCCTTGCTCCGCAGCTCCTCTAGCAAACTCGAACTCTGGCTCTCCTGGCGGACCAAACAAAACTCTACCTCCTCTACAATCTATGCTAGCACGGTGCCTACTCAACCAATCCATCCCGAGTACAATGTCGTAGCTCGGAAGTGGCATTACAAGTAGACATGCACTCAACTCTCGGCCTCCCAAAGTAACTCTCCGATCCTTGCAAATATTATTAACCAGGATAATGCCTCCCCCGGTCATGATTTTGCAAGTCCTAAGCAAAGACTCAGCTACCAAACCATGCTTTAGAGCAAAAGAAATAGATACAAAACTATGGGAAGCACCACTATCAAACAAAGCTAAAGCTGGAATGGAATCAAGAAGAATAGAACCTGCGATGACATCTCCGGTGGGTTCCTCCTCTTCGACGGTCATAAAAAACGCTCGTCCCTGTCGAGCACCTCCCTGCTGCTGATGCTGGACAAAATGCTGCTGCTATGTCGGAAGCGGTCCCCTCGGCTGTGCTGCAGGTGGTCTCGTCTGTGCCCTCGGAGCTGGAGCTGCTCCCTGAACTGCACGACGAGGACATTCTGTCACTACCATATTTTAGGAAAAGGGTATTTTAGTAATTTCCTATTTAAATAAATATTGTGCATGGTAAATAATTTTTGTTGTATTATTTAATTGTTATTGGATGTTATTTAATTATTTTGGACTTATTTTAGTGGACCCAACTAGTTTAGTTTGGACCCATGGACCAACATAAATTAAATAGTTAGATTTGGCCCATTTAGAAAGCCCATAGTTAAGGAGATGGATTAAATTAATTAAGTGATTAGACTAGAAGCTTCCTTCCTTAATTATTTCTTCATGAGAGGCCCCAAGGGGTACATTGGACATTTTATAATTGCTTGGGAGAGGGGCAAGGCCGGCCTATTAAAGAGGGGGGAAATTTCTCTCTCCTCTCATTCTCATTCCAAATCTAGATCTAGAATTTCCCACTCCCAAATTCCTTCCATTCCCATTCCAATTCCCCACCAAATTCATCCTAAATTTTTCCCAATTTACCATTAGAAAGTTGAGAAGCAAGGATCTAGAAGGAGGAAGCAAGGATCTACAAAGAGGAGCAAGGATCTACAATTTGGAAGCAAGTTCATCTCAATTGGAGGTTTCATTGGGAATCCATCTCCCAATAGGTATAATTCAGTTTTTCCCATTAAAATAGCTTCTAAATCTGAGATTTAATCATGTAAAATTAACCTATATGTATGTACTACCCATAGGACTTTGTTTTATGTTCATAGGAGACCCATGGAGAAAGTTATGGTACTTTTTGTGTCAATTTTGTTGGAATTCCGAATTTACATTTTGTTGTGTGTGTCAATTGATCCTATAGATCAATTGGGCATGTGCTTATGTGTTTGGGGCTTGTGTCGTGTCCATATTTGGGTACATGTGGTTCGTATCCCAACTATTTGGTGATACGTGTCATTTTGGGGGTTTTCCCTCCGACACGGGACTTTGAACATGTCGTATTTTGACACGGACACATAGATCTACTTTTGACACTTTGATTTGTTCATAAATATTATTTATGACTTGTTTGTGTCCTTTGGGGTGCAATTGGTTGTGTGTTGGACTCGTGTCACATGCGTATCCTAGATCTAGTGGGATACGGTGTGATACTCTCCAATTTGGTGTATTTTTGTGTAGATCTAATTATTTATGCTTTAAATTCTTCATTTATAATTAGTAAATATATATAGATATTGTATATTATTTTAGTGTATTTATTATGGTATTTATTGTAGCATAGATCTATATATATTTCTATGTGTTCTAATGTGGTGTATAAATATATGTATGTAGCTTTCTTGCATGCAATTATATATGTACTTATGTTAATAACATAAATTATACATAAATGTTTTATAAAATATATTTATGTGTTTAAATATGTAATTATATTATTTATAATTATTATATATTTAATTGTTAATTTAATGAATGTATTTTTATGTGTGCTTCTAGCCATGTAAAATATGTGCATTAATATGTGCATTGTGTTTAGTAATTATTAATATTTTAATGTGCAAGTTTATGTGTATATATATATAAGTATATATATTTATTAAATTGTTTTATATATGTATATATACATATATATATTTATTTATATTGATTTATAGTTATTAATATATAGATTATATATATATAGCTTTGGCGATAGGGCATTTAATGACAGAATCCTGTCATTAAAACAGCAGCCGCTGTAGCATTAATAGGGCATTTAATGACAGTTCTGTCATTAAATGCAGTGGGCGGGTTTATTAAGCAGCAGTTTCCGCGACAGTTTCTGCGACAGTTTTAACTGTCAGCGATCCGAGTCAGCAGTGGTTTATATATATAGAGTTTATGCTACAGATTTTCTGTGACAGTTGAGACTGTCACTATAAGCTATTTTATTTAAATTGTATTTTCAGCTCACTGTTTTCAGTGACGATTTGGCAGATTTAATTTATATATTATATATTATATTTGTACATATATATATGTATATATATGTGCTTTTGTGTAGTATAATACTAATAATAGTATATTATTTTATTTGTATAAATATTGGTTTGTATATACATGATTAGAGTGTGCATTATTTGTATTATTAGTATTCTTGTGTGGGTTTCATTTGGGATCTAATTTTGATTTCCTAAATTGTTGTATTTTATTTCTATATTATTTTATATAGAGGTCTTGTGAGGTTGACCTTGGTTTGACCATGTTTGACTTTAGAGTTGACCATAGTTGACTTTTGACTTAGAATTTATTTATTGACCTAGAAGTTGACTAGTTTGACTTGTTCTTTTTTCGGGACCTTGTATTAATGTGGTATTCTATATCTAGGTCTTCGAGGTACCGAGTCAGACATCTGTGAGACTGTTCTTTGGACTTCAGGCGAGTACATTCTCTAATAGTTTCTCATTTATGATATCCTCTATGTTCGTTGTATCTAGTGTAGATATACTTGTTTCTCTTGACACTATGGTTACACGGATTGGTATATCCGGATCTCGTCATGAGATATTATTCCTTGGTATATGGTGTATATGGTGCAAGTATTGTTTCATTGGTTATCTTGTACATGTACAGACACCAATTTTCGGGAGGAGTCGCTCTCTTCTTGGGAAATCTAGTGCCATAGCATACCGTGGTTGGATCTATTATACCAGTTGGGGGTGGGGAGTATTAGTATAGATATGTGATCAAATCCCTATTGAATAAAGTATTGGTAAGCGAATAGTGTTGATCATGCACCGCACGTATGATTAGCCAGGCCGTATTGTATCTTGCCCAAGCCGATCATATGTTAAGCTAGTACTCACACACTTAGTCATTAGTATTATTGTTTCATTGGCATATTGTTCATTATTGTATTTCTTTCCAGTATTTCCTTATTGTCTATATATCTCTTGTATCTATTTTGTGCATCTTGTTTATCCACAGCTATTTACTGTTACATAGTTTTTATCATGGATTAGAACTGCTGTTAGAGATGTACTCTGCTCCTTTCCTGACTGGATATATTTTTTCAGATGATACTGAGGAGTACCCTACCTATTATGGACCCCAGGATGTTGTGGGTTTAGATTCGGAGACCCTGGCTCAAGAGGGACTTATCCCAACTGAGACAGTTGACCTTGGAGTGTAGCTTTGTAGTATGATAGTATTCTTTTGTACTGGATTTGTTTCCAGCTTATTTTGTTACTCTTCAGACTCATTGATGTATTATTTTAAACTCACGAGTTGTATGATGACTATTCTATTCTTATATGATTCGTGCTCATTCTATCTTAGTTCTGTGATTGAGTATTCTATCATTATTGGTGGTTCATTACATTAGATAGACTATCTAGACAGCGTTCTACCGCCGATTCTGTGGCGTAGGCTAGGCGTTGTTTTTAACTAGTATCCTTACACCGGGTACGGGTCGTGACACATTTTTGGTGGTGGCCCATGCAGGTCTAGCTTCACAAGTATGTGATGTCGTGGTAGTGCAACAACTTAGTTGTACTACTACGAGCCTGTAATAAGATATAGGATATAGGCTGAGATACTCAATCACATCTAGGAAAATTCTTTTGATTCAACTATTCTCCTTTGACATTGATACTTGAACCCTTAAACTGTCCTTTCCTTGATGTCTTACATCTTGTGCCATATTGATCCTCATTCAGTCTTTTTATGAGACATACTCGGAGATACTTGCGGAGGCACGCAAGATTGAGCGGGATCTGGGTTTGAAGACCAAGAGAGACCGTGATTCTTTTCTGGGGGCCAACGGCAGTGCAGTATCTGCCAAACGTCCTCATTTCCAGTCCAGACCTTTCCAGTAGCCACAGCAGAACCAGACTCCAGCTAGAGCGCCTTTTCACCAGGCACCTCAGTAGCAGAGACAATTACAGCAAGCTCCATGCAAGTTCTGCAAGAAGCCCTGCCACATCTGGGAAGTTTGTAGGAGGAGGCTAGGAGTTTGTTTGTATTATGGTACTGAAGGGCATCAATCGAGGGAGTGTCCTCGTCGTGCAGTTCAGGGAGCAGCTCCAGCTCCGAGGACAAAGACGAGACCACCTGCAGCACAGCCGAGGGGACAGCTTCCGATACAGCAGCAGCGTTTTGTCCAGCATCAACAGCAGGGAGGTGCTCGACAGGGACGAGCGTTTGCTATGACCATCGAAGAGGAGGAACCCACCGAAGATGTCATCGCAGGTTCTATTCTTCTTGATTCCATTCCAGCTTTAGCTTTGTTTAATAGTGGTGCTTCCCATAGTTTTGTATCTGTTTCTTTTGCTCTGAAGCATGGTTTGGTAGCTGAGTCTTTGCTTAGGACTTGCAAGATCATGACCGGGGGAGGTATTATCCTGGTTAATGATATTTGCAAAGTTCGGAGAGTTACTCTGGGAGGCCGGGAGTTGAGTGCGTGTCTACTTGTAATGCCACTTCCGAGCTACGACATTGTACTTGGGATGGTTTGGTTGAGTAGGCACCGTGCTAGCATAGACTGTAGAGGAGGTAGAGTTTTGTTTGGTTCGCCAGGAGAGCCAGAGTTCGAGTTTGCTAGAGGAGCTACGGAGCAGGGAGAAGGCATTATTTGTGGAGCTATGGTGGAAGACAAGGAGTTGCCACATCCGTTGATAGCAGAATTCTTGGGTGTGTTTCCTGAGGAATTGCCATAATTGCCACCAGATCGAGATGTTGAATTTTTTATAGACTTAGTGCCAGGTGTAGAACCAATTTCGCAATATGTCTATAGAGTAAACAACAGCGAGCTGGTCGAGTTGAAGAAGCAGGTGGACGAATTGCAGGATAAGGGGTTTATCAGATCGAGTTCTTCACCATGGGGAGCCCCGGTATTGTTTGTACCGAAGAAGGATGGATCGGTGCGTATGTGCATTGATTACAGGGCTTTGAATAATCTCACTATCAAGAATAAGTATCCTTTGCCACAGATTGATGATCTGTTTGATCAGTTGAGTGGTACGAAGGTATTTTCTAAGATAGATTTGAGATCAGGCTACCATCAGGTGAAGGTGAAGCCGGAGGACATACCGAAGACTGCTTTTAGAACTCGGTATGGTCAGTTCGAGTTTATGGTGATGCCGTTTGGTTTGACTAATGCACCGGCGGTATTTATGAACTTGATGAACAAGGTGTTCTACCAGTACCTTGACAAGTTCGTGGTGGTATTCATCGACGATATACTCATATACTCGAGGACACCGGAGGAGCATGAGGAGCATTTGAGGATTGTGTTGGATGTGCTAAGGAAGGAGAAGTTGTATGGAAAGTTGTCCAAATGTGAGTTTTTCTTGGACAAGGTAGAATTCTTGGGGCATGTTGTGACTGGTGATGGTATTTCAGTGGATCCGAAGAAGATTTCAGCAGTGGAATCTTGGAAGACTCCGAGTTCAGTAGCAGAGATCAGGAGTTTCTTGGGATTGGCAGGCTATTACAGGAAGTTTGTGCAAGATTTTTTAAGGATTGCCGAGCCGATGACCAGACTCACAAGGAAGGATATAGAGTTTGTTTGGACGGAGGATTGCCAAGTTGCTTTTGAGGAGTTAAAGAAGAGGTTGACGTCTGCTCCTATTTTGACGTTGCCATCAGGGTCCGGAGGTTTCACTATTTATAGTGATGCATCGGGAAAGGGTTTAGGTTGTGTTCTTCAGCAGCATGGGAAAGTGATTGCCTATGCATCCAGGCAATTGCATCCTCATAAAAAGAACTATCCTACCCATGATTTGGAGTTGGCAGCTGTCATATTCGCCCTGAAGTTGTGGAAACATTATTTGTACGGAGAGTGTGTGGAGATCTTCACAGACCACAAAAGCTTGAAGTACGTTTTCACGCAGAAGGAGTTGAATATGAGGCAGCGTCGGTGGTTGGAACTGATGAAGGATTTTGATATCTCTTTACAATATCATCCTGGGAAAGCCGATGTAGTTGCCGATGCTTTGAGCAGGTATCCGGTAGCTATGTTCTTAACGCAGGATCGATATTTGTTGGAGGACTTGGAGAGCTTGGGCATTGAGGTGATTGTTCCTGGTGGTGCTATACAGATATGGGGATTGTAGATACACTCAGATTTGATGGACAGGATCAAGGCAGCACAGTATGATGATGTATCTTTGAGGAGTATCAGAGCTCAAGTGAGAGCATGATTGGAGGATTATTTTACTATTGCAGAGGATGGATCTTTGAGGCATAGAGTTAGATTGTGTGTGCCTAGTGGGGAGTTGAGTGAGGAGGTGTTGCAGGAAGCGCATCGCTCTCAGTATTCCATACATCCAGGTGCTAACAAGATGTATCAGGATATGCGAGAGAGTGTGTGGTGGTATGGCATGAAGAGGGAAGTGGCACAGTTTGTATCCAGATGCTTAGTGTGCCAGCAGGTGAAAGCCGAGAGGCAGAGGCCAGGAGGTTTACTTTAGCCATTACTCATTCCAGAGTGGAAGTGTGAACACATTACTATGGATTTTGTGTCCGGACTTCCACGATCTCCAGGAGGGAAAGACGCGATTTGGGTCATTGTTGATAGGTTGACCAAGTCGGCCCACTTTTTGCCTTTCAAGGTGGGTTTATCTACGGAGAAGCTGGCAGAGATGTATGTGAGGCAGATCGTTAGGATACATGGAGTTTCTGTCAGCATAGTCTCAGATCGGGATAGTCGTTTCACTTCTCATTTCTGGAGGAGTTTGCAGGAGAGTTTGGGCACTCAGCTCAAATTCAGTACTGCATATCATCCCCAGACAGATGGGCAGTCTGAGCGAACTATCCAGACTCTCGAGGATATGTTGCGCACTTGTGTACTAGATTTCGGGGGTTCTTGGGAGGACCATCTCCATTTGGTAGAGTTTGCTTACAACAACAGTTACCAGGGCAGTATAGAGATGTCACCTTTTGAAGCTCTATATGGTCGGAGGTGTCGTACTCCTTTATCTTGGGATGATATTGGAGAAAGAGTTTTGCTTGGGCCAGAGATGGTTGTGGATGCAGCAGAGAAGGTTCAATTGATCAGAGACAGACTTCGAGTGGCGCAGGACAGACAACGGCATTGGGCCGATAGCCATTGGAGACCTTTGGAGTTCGAGGTATAATTTAGATTTTGTTTGTGCTTGTTCTTGTTTGTTATAGATTAAGTTCTTAAGATGGTGTTTTGTTCTAGGTGGGTGGTTTGGTGTTTCTGAGGATTTATCCGACACGAGGCACGATTCGCTTCGGTGGAGGCGGAAAGCTTAGTCCGTGATTCATCGGACCTTTCACTATTCTAGAGAGGGTCGGTGTAGTTGCTTATAGACTAGACTTGCCACCTGCATTGGAGGGAGTGCACAACTTGTTTCATGTGTCGCAGTTGAGACGATACGTGGCAGATCCTAGTCATGTATTGGATCACTCAGAGATAGAGGTGGACCCTACTCTTAGCTATCCAGAGCAGCCAGTTGAGATTCTGGATTGGAGAGAGAAGGTGCTAAGGAACCAGACTATTCCTTTGGTGCGCGTCGCATGGAGGCATCACTCTCCGGGGGAGTCTACCTGGGAGAGAGAGGATGACATGCGAGAGCGTTATCCATATTTGTTTGTACCTTGAGGTATGTTATTTTCTAGTTATGTTCTGTTCATTAGTTAATGGTGATTCTTTAGTTCTGTTCTGTGATTTTCTGGGGGTAGTTTTTATCTTTAAATTTCGAGGACAAAATTATTTTAAGGAGGGTAGACTTGTCACTACCACATTTTAGGAAAAGGGTATTTTAGTAATTTCCTATTTAAATAAATATTGTGCATGATAAATAATTTTTGTTGTATTATTTAATTATTGTTGGATGTTATTTAATTATTTTGGACTTATTTTAGTGGACCCAACTAGTTTAGTTTGGACCCATGGACCAACATGAATTAAATAGTTAGATTTGGCCCATTTAGAAAGCCCATAGTTAAGGAGATGGATTAAATTAATTAAGTGATTAGACTAGAAGCTTCCTTCCTTAATTATTTCTTCATGAGAGGCCCCAAGGGGTACATTAGACATTTTACAATTGCTTGGGAGAGGGGCAAGGCCGGCCTATTAAAGAGGGGGAAAATTTTTCTCTCCTCTCATTCTCATTCCAAATCTAGATCTAGAATTTCCCACTCCCAAATTTCTTCCATTCCCATTCCAATTCCCCACCAAATTTATCCCAAATTTTTCCCAATTTACCATTAGAAAGTTGAGAAGCAAGGATCTAGAAGGAGGAAGCAAGGATCTACAAAGAGGAGCAAGGATCTACAATTTGGAAGCAAGTTCATCTCAATTGGAGGTTTCATTGGGAATCCATCTCCCAATAGGTATAATTCAGTTTTTCCCATTAAAATAGCTTCTAAATCTGAGATTTAATCATGTAAAATCAACCTATATGTATGTACTACCCATAGGACTTTGTTTTATGTTCATAGGAGACCCATGGAGAAAGTTATGGTACTTTTTGTGTCAATTTTGTTGGAATTTCAAATTTATATTTTGTTGTGTGTGTCAATTGATCCTATAGATCAATTGGGCATGTGCTTATGTATTTGGGGCTTGTGTCGTGTCCATATTTGGGTACATGTGGTTCGTATCCCAACTATTTGGTGATACGTGTCATTTTGGGGATTTTCCCTCCGACACGGGACTTTGAACATGTCGTATTTTGACACGGACACATAGATCTACTTTTGACACTTTAATTTGTTCATAAATATTATTTGTGACTTGTTTGTGTCCTTCGGGGTGCAATTGGTTGTGTGTTAGACTCGTATCACATGCGTATCCTAGATCTAGTGGGATACGGTGTGATACTTTCCAATTTGATGTATTTTTGTGTAGATATAATTATTTATGCTTTAAATTCTTCATTTATAATTAGTAAATATATATAGATATTGTATATTATTTTAGTGTATTTATTATGGTATTTATTGTAGCATAGATCTATATATATTTCTATGTGTTCTAATATGGTGTATAAATATATGTATGTAGCTTTCTTGCATGCAATTATATATGTACTTATGTTAATAACATAAATTATACATAAATGTTTTATAAAATATATTTATGTGTTTAAATATATAATTATATTATTTATAATTATTATATATTTAATTGTTAATTTAATGAATGTATTTTTATGTGTGCTTCTAGCCATGTAAAATATGTGCATTAATATGTGCATTGTGTTTAGTAATTATTAATATTTTAATGTGCAAGTTTATGTGTATATATATATAAGTATATATATTTATTAAATTATTTTATATATGTATATATATATATTTATTTATATTGATTTATAGTTATTAATATATAGATTATATATATATAGCTTTGGCGACAGGGCATTTAATGACAGAATCCTGTCATTAAAACAATAGCCGCTGTAGCATTAATAGGGCATTTAATGACAGTTCTGTCATTAAATGCAGTGGGCGGGTTTATTAAGCAGCAGTTTCCGCGACAGTTTTTGCGACAGTTTTAACTGTCAGCGATCCGAGTCAGCAGTGGTTTATATATATAGAGTTTCTGCGACAGATTTTCTGTGACAGTTGAGACTGTCACTATAAGCTGTTTTATTTAAATTGTATTTTTAGCTCACTGTTTTTAGTGACGATTTGGCAGATTTAATTTATATATTATATATTATATTTGTATATATATATATGTATATATATGTGCTTTTGTGTAGTATAATACTAATAATAATATATTATTTTATTTGTATAAATGTTGGTTTGTATATACATGATTAGAGTGTGCATTATTTGTATTATTAGTATTCTTGTGTGGATTTCATTTGGGATCTAATTTTGATTTCCTAAATTGTTGTATTTTATTTCTATATTATTTTATATAGAGGTCTTGTGAGGTTGACCTTGGTTTGAACATGTTTGACTTTAGAGTTGACCATAGTTGACTTTTGACTTAGAATTTATTTATTGACCTAGAAGTTGACTAGTTTGACTTGTTCTCTTTCCGGGACCATGTATTAATGTGGTATTCTATATCTAGGTCTTCGAGGTACCGAGTCAGACATCTGTGAGACTGTTCTTTGGACTTCAGGCGAGTACATTCTCTGATAGTTTCTCATTTATGATATCCTCTATGTTCGTTGTATCTAGTGTAGATATACGTGTTTCTCTTGACACTATGGTTACACGGATTGGTATATCCGGATCTCGTCATGAGATATTATTCCTTGGTATATGGTGTATATGGTGCAAGTATTGTTTTATTGGTTATCTTGTACATGTACAGACACCGATTTTCGGGAGGAGTCGCTCTCTTCTTGGGAAATCTAGTGCCATAGCATACCGTGGTTGGATCTATTATACCAGTTGGGGTGGGGAGTATTAGTATAGATATATGATCAAATCCCTATTGAATAAAGTATTGGTAAGCGAATAGTGTTGATCATGCACCGCACGTATGATTAGCCAGGCCGCATTGTATCTTGTCCAAGCCGATCACATGTTAAGCTAGTACTCACACACTTAGTCATTAGTATTATTGTTTCATTGGCATATTGTTCATTATTGTATTTCTTTCCAGTATTTCCTTATTGTCTATATATCTCTTGTATCTATTTTGTGCATCTTGTTTATCCACAGCTATTTACTGTTACATAGTTTTTATCATGGATTAGAACTGCTGTTAGAGATGTACTCTGCTCCTTTTCTGACTGGATATATTTTTCCAGATGACACTGAGGAGTACCCTACCTATTATGGACCCCAGGATGTTGTGGGTTTAGATTCGGAGACCCTAGCTCAAGAGGGACTTATCCCAACTGAGACAGTTGACCCTGGAGTGTAGCTTTGTAGTATGATAGTATTCTTTTGTAGTGGATTTGTCTCCAGCTTATTTTGTTACTCTTCAGACTCATTGATGTATTATTTTAAACTCATGAGTTATATGATGACTATTCTATTCTTATCTGATTCGTGATCATTCTATCTTAGTTCTGTGATTGAGTATTCTATCATTATTGGTGGTTCATTATATTAGATAGACTATCTAGACAGCGTTCTACCGCCGATTCTGCGGCGTAGGCTGGGCGTTGTTTCCGACTAGTATCCTTACACCGGGTACGGGTCATGACACACTCCCTCGATTGATGCCCTTCAGTACCATAATACAAACAAACTCCTAGCCTCCTCCTGCAAACTTCCTAGATGTGGTCGGACTTCTTGCAGTAGTTGGATGGAGCTTGCTGTAACTGTCTCTGCTGCTGAGGTGCCTGGTGAAAAGGCGCTCTAGCTGGAGTCTGGTTCTGCTGTGGCTGCTGGAAAGGTTTGGACTAGAAATGAGGACGTTTGGCAGATACTGCACTGCCGTTGGCCTCTAGAAAAGAATCATGGTCTCTCTTGGGCAAACCCAACTCCCGCTCAACCTTGCGTGCCTCCGCAAGTATCTCCGAGTATATCTCATAAAAAGACGGAATGGGGATCAATATGGCACAAGATGTAAGACATCAAAGAAAGGATAGTTTAAGGGATCAAGTTTCAATATCAAAGGAGAATAGTTGAATCAAAAGAATTTTCCTAGATGTGATTGAGTATCTCAGCCTATATCCTATATCCTATTGTAGGCTCGCAGTAGTACAACTAAATTGTCGCACTACCACGATATCACATACTTTGTGAAGCTAGACCTGTATGGGCCACCACCAAAAACGTGTCACGACCCGCACCCGGTGTAAGGGTACTAGTCGGAAACAACGCCCAGCCTACGCCACAGAATCGGCGGTAGAACGCTGTCTAGATAATCTATCTAACAATATAATGAACCACCAATAATGATAGTATACTCAATCACAGAACTAAGATAGAAATGAGCACAAATCAGATAAGAATAGAATAGTCACAATACAACTCATGAGTCTAAAATAATACATCAATGAGTCTGAAGAAGATACATAAATAAGCTGGAGACAAATCCAGTACAAAAGAATACTACGAGGCTACAACTCCAGGGTAAACCTCACAATACCTATATAACAACAATAAAGTATAATAATATAGAATATTAATTACAAACAAATAGAAACCATGGTTTTGAACCAACTTGGTATCCACACAAAGTCACAAACTCGATACCCAAACCCCGTATCTTGAGTATCCCACTTACCTTGGTTCCACAAGGTAATGCACAAGATACCTTGATATAGTATTTACCCTTATACATAATATAATATATATAAACTAACATTATACAATTAAGAATATAACAATACTAGTATTATATCTCACAATATACACATACACACACACACACACACACACACACACACACACACACACATATATATATATATATATATATATATATAATATAAACTATATACTAAAACTGCCTAACTGTCACTGAAAACTGTGTGAAAAAATACTGATTTTTCAGTAAACAGACCTTCAGTGACAGTTCAAACTGTCACTGAAACGCCGTCGCCATTGCTGTTGTGTAAATGCACTGCTGCCACCCTATTGGTGACAATTCTCAACTGTCACTAAACCGACTGTCGCCTCTGCTGCTTAATAATTCCCGCCCGCCGCTGCTGTGTAATTAATGATAGAAACTGTCATTAAATCCGCCATTAATGCTACAACGGCTGCTGCTGCTGCTGGAATTTAATGACAGAATCCGTCATTAAATGCTGCTGTCGCCAAAAGAATAATAATATATATAACTTATATATATCAATATATATATATATATATATATATATATATATATATATAAATCAATTAAATAAATATATACTTCTATATATATATATATATAATCCAACACATATATATTATATACATCTATATAAATAAATACTAATAGCTATAATACACATCCTATGTACTAATGTACATATTACAACATGGTTACATACACATATATAAATATGTTTAATAAAAATACATCCATTCATATATATAAATAATCATATAATAATTTTAATAATATAATTACTTATTTAAACACATATATATTTTTTATAAAATATTTTCATATAATTTATATTACTAACATAATTTGTAACATATATAATTGCATGTAAAAGAAAGCTACATATATATTTATACATTATATTAGTACTCATATAATACATAGATCTATGCTACAATAAATACCATAATAAATACACTATAATAAATATGTAACATCTATATATATATACTTAATTATAATTCAAGAATTAAAGCACAAATAATTAGATCTACACATAAACACACACAAATGGAGAGTATCACACCGTATCCTACTAGATCTAGGATACGCATGCGATACGAGTCCAACACACAACCAATTGTACCCCGAAGGACACAAACAAGTCACAAATATTATTTATGAACAAATCAAAGTGTCAAATGTAGATCTATGTATCCGTGTCAAAATACGACATGTACAAAGTCCCGTGTCGGAGGGAAAACCCCCAAAACAACACGTATCACCAAATTGTTGGAATACGACCTACATGTACCCAATTGTGGACACGAAACTAGCCCCAAACACATAAGCACGTGCCCAATTGATCAATAGGATCAATTGACACACACAATAAAATGTCAATTCGGAATTCCCCCCAAATTGACACAAAAAATACCATAACTTTCTCCATGGGTCTCCTATAAACACAAAACCAAGTCCTATGGGTAGTACATACATAAGGATTTTTTTTTCATGATTAAATCTCAGATTTAGAAGCTATTTTAAGGGGAAAAACTGAATTACACCTATTGGGAGATGGATTCCCAATGAAACCTCCAATTGAGATAAAATTACCTCCAAATTGTAGATCCTTGCCCCTCTTTGTAGATCCTTGCTTCCTCCTTCTAGATCCTTGCTTCTCAACTTTCTAATGGTGATTTGGGAAGGAATTAGAATAAATTTGGTAGGAAAATGAAATGGGAATGAAAGGGAATTGGTAGTGGGAAATTCTAGATCTAGAATTGGAATAAAAATAAGAAAAGAGAGAATTTCCCCCATCTTTTAATAGGTCGGCCCCTACCCATCCTCAAGCAATTATGAAATGTCCAATATACCCCTTGGGGCCTCTCATGAAGAAATAATTAAGGAAGGAAGCTTCTAGTCTAATGATTTAATTATTTTAATCCATCTCCTTAACAATGGGCTTTCTAAATGGGCCAAGTCTAACTAATTAATTCATGTTGGTCCATGGGTCCAAACTAAACTAGTTGGGTCCACTAATAACATCTAACAACAATTAAATAATACAACAAATAATTATTTACCATGCATAATATTTAATTAAATAGGAAAAGACTAAAATACCCTTTCCTAGAAAATATGGTAGTGACATCCTTTGACCCTTAGGTTCATTCCATGGTTTCAGCGCCTAGTCATTAATGGCTTACCTACTATAAATAGAGGACTTTAGGGATGAAGAGAATAGTATGTTTATCTCTTCTCCTTATGTCTCTATTGTAATTAAGCATGGGGAGGCCCATCGAGTGGTTCGTCGACCCTCTCCCTCTGATGGTCGATTACCTATCGGCAATCGGCAAAGGTATAGAGCATTTTTTTCTGGGTTACTCGGGAACTGTATGAATCTCTCAGCCCGATGCACATAGTCGTAGCCGGAGGGCTTCGTCTTGAGGATGCGCTGACGGCGAGGATTATTTCTTGGACGCCTGGGTGAAGTTGTCCTGGATACGCACCTGAGGCTTACGCCAAAATTTGATGTGCGGTCCCGCAGTGGGGCATATTGGCCCCTGCATTACGGCAGCCACCTTGGCACTGTGGCGATAGTATGCCTTAACACTGATGCTTGTGACACTTATGACGCTTGTGCACAGCTTCTATGACTAATTTGCTGCTTGGCGCATAACACTGATGCGTGCTTTTATACGATCTTGCAATCATTCTGACTTTGGTGTATGCTTTTATACGATCTTGCAATTATTCTGACTTTGGTGTATTTATTTATGCAGGAACTATCTCGGACAGCTCTGAATGTGATAGAGCATAAAAGGATATAATAGTCACCGTTGTTTGTGGTGAACAGGCACATTATTCGGAGGATTATTCATGATCTTCCAACCTAGATCACCGTAGCTTCTCTCCGTATTAGGCCAGAATGTGTTGGCTGGATCTCGGGTCGAGTCCTGACGGACTATCTGATTGGCAGCAACGGAGCTAGTTATCCCAACAGGGATTTCTAGTTGCTTTCTTTCACATGACAGAGTTGGGTCTGTATCGGCTCAGCTCTGTGTTGTGAGCTCCCTTGCTATCCATCGATATGGATTCTTTTCTCGTACTGAGGAGATTTCTAAAGTGATAACCCAAAATGCTTTGAGTTGCCGGTTTTACACATGTTGGTACCAGAAACAGCATAGCGGGGGTCCCCTTCTTTTCAAATATACTCATGAGCTTGAATATTGATGAAAAATTCTTTAAATGTAATGGACTTCCATATGTACTCATGATCTTGAATAAAAAATTTGCCTCCCTTCCTATTTAGAACTTTTCTTGTTGCTATAGATATCGCGGTTTATGAGTACTATATCAGAGGTATTATAGACATAATACGATATCATAACGGCAATAATGTCAAGCCCTATCAGAGGTAATATGGATGTGATAAGTTAGATTTATTCCATTAAAAAATTTTGGTGGGGACACCGTCTGCGATGGTAGGGATACTGTGGTGTAGGACCAATAGCTCAGGCAACGATTGGATGTAACTGCCTACTTTTCTTGGGGAACATGAATAACTTATAGTTCAGAGAGATATCAATCAAAAGGGATGAGTCAGAGTTAATATGGATGTGACTGTCTTCTTTGATGGAAAGAACTGCTTAAAGTTCAAAGGTGATGTGGACATGAACCATTTTAGCTTGGAGGTGTTTCGTGGATCTGTTATCCATTGCGCACTCGGGTCTCCAGGGTACGAATAACATATTTATCTGTATGCTACAGATTGGTTGTAAGTAGTACACTTTTATGTCCCTTTGCTAGGTTTTTTTTTATGCCAAGCTTTAGGCATAGTATTTCTTTAGGAACTTGTTGTTGATTGGCATCATAAGCAATTCACCGTTAGGCTTAGCGAGCATGTATGCACCACTAGAGTAGACCGTCTCTACCACATAGGGACCTTCCCACTTGGGTTAGAATTTTCTCATTTTTTATGTGTCATGATTATTGGTCTTCTCACTGCTAGAACAAGATTGCCGACTTGGAAAGTCATTTCCTTTACTTTCTTATTGAAGGCGCCGAAAAGTCGAGCTTGATATAGATCAATACATTATTGAGGCAAGAGGCATTTTTTGTCGAGTGCCTCTAATTTCTGTAAGTGTCACCGGTGGTTGTCTTCATTGGTCAGTTGATTAGAAAGTGACACCCTAAGGAAAGAAATTTGGGTCTCCAAAGAAAGTACAACTTTACTTCCATAGACCAAGAAGAATAGCATACTGCCAGTCGAAGTTTGGTCCGTCGTCCCATAGGCCCATAGACATTCACCAAGCTTCTCATTCTAGTCATGTTTGTTAGTTGAAACAAACTTTTTGAGTAGCTTGATGATCGTCTTGTTGAATGCTTTGGCTAATCCATTCGCTGCTAGATTATAGGCGGTTGAAGCTATGTTTTGGATTCAACTTTTATCACAAAATCAAAAAAGTGTGGCTTACGAACTGTGGACCGTTGTCATAAATGATCTTACAAGGTAAGCCGAAGTGGTAGATGATGTGATATTTAAGAAAACTGATCAAATTGGATATCTTTACTTTCACGAGTGGAACTGCTTCTACCCATTTAGAAAAGTAGTCTATAATAGCTAGGATGAACCGATGTCCCTTAGACAAAGGCAGACTAATCAGTCCTATGATATCTATCCCCCAAGCTTCGGATGTCCAGGATGCAACGGTAGGGTATAGGAACTCCAAGGATTGGTGGATGAAGTCCACATGGATTTGGCATATTCGACACTTTCTTGCTTATTTGATAGTGGCTGCCACCATTGTTGTCCAATAATAGCCCATAAGTCGGAGATGGTCTTGAAGTTTAGGGCCAAGTTGGAGAGCTTATTTTGATTCTGCATCTGATAGGCATCGTAGCAGAAGCCTGTCATAGGAACGACGTTACAGTAATTTAGTAGTTGTATCATAATAGAATCGGAGGAAGCGTCTTCTTACAGTAGTGGCCTCATTCGGATCATCCAGATAGATCCTATAGACTGCGAAGTCTATAAATAGGAGTCTCCAATCTTTAATATTGGTATCGGCATCCATAGAGTGGCTTTATTTAAAGCACAAGTTGCTCTTTGGGAAGACTAGTTCTCGACCCGCCACTGTGACAAATAGATGGATCTTGATTAGAGTCGCCAAAAAGGCAACAAGGCCGAGGAGTATGTGAACTTTGGTATTTTACAGCCGCGGCACATGTTTTATGAAAAATTCTGTGAAAGTAAAAATTATGTCCACGGCAGCCTGATGGTAAGAGAGTAAATCCTTGTGTCGGACTTCGTACTCACCGCGGACTTGACTGACTATTAATGGAGTCTCCATAGGCTTCCAAGCAGTCAATCTCTAGCTGTTTGGCTAACTGAAGTCCAATAATAAGAGTGTTGTACTCTTCCATATTATTGGAACATGGCTCCGTCAGCCAATATGTGCGATGGATGACCAAATCGTCAAAAGAAATTAGCACTATCCTCACTCTGGCCACAATATTGCCTTTTGGTCCCATTCTGGAAGTACCGTCGAAGAACATTTGCCAGACTACTCCTTCCATTATTACAATGTTTGAGACTAATACCTCGTCAGGGATTCCATCATAAAGCTTCAAAGTTTTCAACACCGGATAAGCTGCTAGAAAGTCGGCCAATGCTTGTCCCTTGACTGTCACGCCCCCGATCTCGCAGGGCCGTTCGTCCTCACTTTGGTCTATACGGAACCGATCGTCCTCGCACGGGCGTAATACCATGCAAGCCTAAAGTGCTCTTGCATAAGGCAAAGCTTTGATACAAGGGCAAGTAAGCTATTCAATACTGAAGCAACGACACACATTTTACAGAAAAGTAAAGAACACAATGGCACATGAAAAATAAGCTCTTATATTGATAATCAAAAGTGTTACAAGCGGCACATGGCCGAGGTTATAATTCGCTCAAGCACTCTATCTCTCGATTACAATGACATTGTTCCATACATTATGTCCCTCTATATAAAAGCAACTCAAAGCTGGCACAAACTCGATGCGGCTCAAGGCATATACTCCAGATTTCTGGTTCCTTGGGATGAGGTACGACTATCGCTTCCTCGGACGAACAAGCACCTGAGAAAAAGCAAACTATTGGTGGGTCAGCACTTTTATAAGTACTGATAAGATAAAACAACTAAACATAAGCTATACCCCCTGAAATCCAGACTAAGTAAACATGTGGCAAAATATTGCATTACTAGTGATCTTGCTACTTTTACCTAAGTTCTTTTCATGCAGCTCAGGTTTATAGTCAGATTACATCATTTTGAAAATGCAAGTTGGAAACCAGTTTTGCATATTCCATACACATGCAATCAAGCAACTATAAGGGACAGTGTTCTCATCGTGCAGTGCGCAACATGTATTGTGCAACATAAATTAACTCTTGGGGCAAAGCTTATCTAGCAGACTGATCATCTCGAATCAAGGCAAGCATATCAATTGGACTATCATTCACTAAAGCAATTAAGGAAACACATCTATATGATTTTGGTCTCCGAGAAACTCAGGATTGGCAGCAAAAATTCAGCTATCAATAACTCACATACTGGTACTATTAGCAGCTGTGACTAAGGTTCTGCTCTGCACTAATAGCTATTCTCTAACCGATGCGAATGCATGAAGTATCACGCCCCAGTCCCAGAATACATATGACCAAGAATACGTGACACGCCAGCTACGCATTCGACCAGACTCTGGTCTGACTCGAATACGTATAAGCTATATAATATAAAGGGCACTATCTGTGCTAAAGTCGGCTGCCCAATAACACACAAACTCGAATAGACTCGAGAAGAGATGAGTCTACAAATACTAGGCTACAACAGCAGATGAATAATCAATAAGAATAAAGTAACCATAATGCCGATAGAAATGATATGAGTACCTGGTACAAAAAAAGCTCGCAAGACATGCAACTCCATCAGCAACTCCAATGCTCCGTAATCGTCTATGCTGCAAAACTGGCAGGGGACCAGGTCCTCAGAGGGACGTAACAAGGTACAAAAATACAGCATACCAAGTATAACAGAAAGTACAAGTGCATCGACAGGGTAATATATCATAACCAAATAAGTGAGACACAGTTTAAAGACAATGTTCGACGCGTGGGCTATCCAAAATAAAATTATAGCTCCGGACACGAAAATACACGGGACGTACCGCAGCTTCGGGCAAAGAGTCAAATGGGTGATACAACTATACTAGATACAGGATCACTATAGAAATAATATATATATATATATATAAGCGCGTGCAGAGGAGCTCAAACATCTAGTAACTGTCTTCCCCATCCCAAGCGGTCAACGATTGTGCATTGAACCTGAACCTCTATCTAACAATCTCGTTACACAGAAATAACTTAACAGTCGCGACCTTAAGGTCGTCCCAGTCTCCGGTCATGATGTCAGTATTAGGATACAAGAAATCTGGCATAATAACATTGTAAGAATGTGTCCTGGGGTGACGATATACTCAAGTACCTACATCAAGGTGTTACGAATATCTAACATTCGTTACAAAATGTTACGACGAATGTCTGCACCCAGTTGTGATCTAGATGCGAAGTATTGATCGTAAACAATTACGCGCACAATGTATAATAAAATAATAAAATATATGTAACTGAAATACAGGGTGGCAAGGTACACTTGCCTGCATCCGGCTGCTGATGACGGGGATCCGGTACCACGTCCAAGTCCGCAGGTCCAGTAGTACCTAGAGACGAGATACAAACTAAATCAATAAACTATCATACAACAAATAGGGATATGACACACGTCTAAACCTATACTCAGACTCAGCTATAACTCATAGTGACAAGACGCTAGTGGGTTGACCAAGGTTGACCTGGAGGACGTTACATCTAATCAAATTAAACATTTGTACAATATCATCAATCTAAACCTCAATCTTACTATGTTCATCACGATATTTTATGGTCTAACACATGATCCAATCCTCAGTTTTACCTCAATGTTCACAGATATTATCATGCACATTGACGTCTCAAGCTCAAATAAATAATTTTTATTCTCAATCCTCAATCACGGTCTCATGATTTGATATTATGTCTATTTTACGATCGAGCACCTGCTCCCAATGTCCATCAACAATTTAATAACATTAATTTTTAGAAATATTTTACAACAGCTAAAACAACAATAACCCATATACGTAAATATATTCTATGTCCTCAAACAACTTCCAATATTTATCCAAGGGTCGATATGCCTCTACCATTTATTAATTAATCTGCTCCTTAGTATTAATCAAGGTGTTAATATCACCATCCTTCCTCAAGTGTTTAAATATATGCACAACATCAATCCTACTCAATACATAATCCATAACCCCAAATATTAATGAAGCATGTTAACCATCAAAGCATATAATTCATATCATTTACAAATACCCAAACCCTAACTCGCATCATTAAACCCTAAGTCATTAACACTAAATTAAATGTACCCAAAACAAATTATACAATAATAACCCTAACTAATACACAAAACAATATATAAATGTATAGAGAGGGGGGGGAGAAGTATTGCCGAAGAACCGTCTCTGGCCGGAGGGGTGGTACTGCCGGTGGTGGTGACGTTGTGCGGATGTGGTAGCAATGGTGTGATAGTGCTAGTGGTGTGAGGATGGGGGTACTGGCCGGAGGGGGAACGGACAGTCGAGGGTGGTGGTGGACAGTCGGTAGTGGGAACCAATGGTCGAGAGGGTGGTGGAGGGTTATACAGTCGGTGGTGGTGGTGGGAAGTCATGGCTAAGGTGGCGGTGAAGAGGTGCGGCCGGAGAGGGATCGACAGGGGGTGATCGTGGTGGCCGGGGTAAAGCTGGAGGTACGGGGGATGTGTTGTGGAGGTGGAGGTCATGATAGGAGGTTCAGTGGGTGGCCGGAGGGTGGATGTCATGGCCGCGGGGGAGGAGTTCACCGGCTCGGGTGAAGGAGATCGACGGGAAACAGCCGAGATCAGGAAATATATTCAGTCGGTCAGCTCGTGGAAGTTTTACCATTGCCTGCAGTCTAGATCCTTGACTTACTCGATGTAAAACCCCTATTTCTAAAAATCGTATATACTTTTTTTTCATTTATTATTAATTAAATTATAGTAATTAGGTCTAAATAGGAGAAATAGATTTTTAATAATTTTTATGTTAGGTGTTCGGGCACTTAGATGACTTGTGGGACCATCAGGAATTTTTCGAAATTTATTCCATGTAGGAGACCCCTTAAGCAGTTGCTAGCCTAACGATGTGCATTACCCTAATCTATAAATTTTCTTATGAGTATATATATATATATATATGTATATACAAATATATATAAATGTATATATATATATTTAATGAGAGAAAGCAAAAGAAATTATTAAAGTAAGTTACTATTCATATTATATAATAATAATAATAATAATAATCTACTTATTTATATACTAAAGTTCCTTAAGAACTTTGTATTCCATACTACAACTTTAGTATAGCACCTGCAGCCATTGACCCTTCAGCCGCCCACTGTGACCACTTCACCCAGGACCGCCAACTTATTTCTCTCAGCCTTTGCTTCACGCGAAATTCCGCGGACCCATCCGCAACCCACTCTCTCTCCTAATATTATATATATATATATCATTAATCACCAAAAACCCTAACCTAATAACTCCAGACTTCCTCTTCCCATCTAGAGCCGTCACCGCAGCCAGAGAAGCCTCCCCAAGCCATCCAACCATCCCGTCGACGCCGACCTCGCGAACTGCAGTCTCCCACTTGAAGCACCTTCGCTCCGGCGTGTTTTTCCGTTGACTCGCTCATCCAAACGCTGTTCCGTTTTCATAGGTATGATCTTTCCTCAACCCTCTCCAATACTTGTTTTATAGTCAACCTCAGAAAACGTGTGTCCCTAGGTGAAAAATAGCGCCCAAGTCAGCGCGAGCAGATAGAATTCTGCAATCGCAGAATTCCAGATTTACCACCCATATTGCCGAGTTCGTATCTCCCACCACAGAGATCCGAATTCGGTGATTCTTTTTGATACCTGTAGATTACATGACCTAGTTTATTTTCTGTATTATAACCTTGTGCTATTAGTCGCTGTGGACAGAATTATATTCGTCACAAAACTGCGCGCACCCACTTTTATCCGGTTTTCCAAAAGTTGGAGATCGGAACGCGCCCCGCCAAACGGGACCGTCCCGCCGTGTGCCAAGTATACCGAATGATGCATGCAGCATAACGGGACACGTGAAAATTCGTGGGGACTGATTCGGACGCGTGTGTGCGTCGGAATCAGACCGTATCCGCGGACACATTTCGTGTCGCCACTTTTGTGGAACTCGCGCGTATTTTGTGCACGTTTGTCAGATTGTGACGAAACTTGCGCCACTGGACTCGTGGTAATGCGCTGGTCCTGTGATCCAATTTTCACGCATTTCTGAGACGGTTGACCAGATCGCCAATTGGCGGGCCCCACAATTGACTTTTTGGACCAAATTTTGTTCGGCTCATCGGAATCCACACTTGGACATACTGTTGGGTTCGTATTGACATTTAGAGTTGTTTGACCCATAGTTTGTCCCATTTAGAGACTGTTACCCTCGGCATGCTTTTCGGTGCAAAGTGGGCCACACATGGACCCCACTTTTACCCGAAATTACCGTTTTGCCCCTGTGTCCAAATTGGACGAAAGGGATATGCTTTTTAGCTATTTTGCTCATTCTGAAAATGTTGGTGATATTTATTTCAGCATCCGGAGACATTTGTTCTGTGGCCATAGCTTCTGGTCCTGTGTATTGGACATCTGGACGTGACATTTTATAGTTTCTTGCCAGGCAAGTATACCTTGCCATTGTACTGTTATTTATATTCCATATGTTGCATGCATCTTTACTTTCTGTCCTTAGTCCATATATTTTAATTGTTATATAAAATGCTCGCGGCGGTGACGTCGCGATATGTTTTTATTTATATATTGCATTGACCTTGTTCATGAGACTACCCCATTATCATGTAGCACCATTAGGTTTCATTTGACTGTGACACATATTTTACACGAGTTGTGAGTCTCATATAGATCACGGACGCACGTATTGACTGATCATCGGTACGTATGGGCCGTGCGTTAGGAATAACTGCTGTTAGAAACATTGCATGCTAGTAGACTTGGCAGTTATTAGAGGTCCAGGGACATAGCTTATTGTAGTACGGTGGTCCCATCATTGTCCTTGTTTGGTTGCAGGATTGGGCTAGGGTACTAAGAATAGGCTATGGACCAAATCGTGTCATGGATGTGACATGCTTAGAGCATGGGGAGGGGAGAACAACAAGTACCGCATTTGAGCTCCTTTACACTTTTTCTGTGAAACCCGGATTCTCCGCTGGAGATACGGGTGATGATGACCCTTATATATTATGTACTATCAGGCGGGCCACCGGCGTTCAAAAGACGACGTGCCTTTTAGGCCCCTGGCTCTTCAAAAGAGAACCATGCCAAATCCCAGTTTTCAGCCAGATAGCTCACTTGTGGGGAAAGGTGTTCTTAACTGCATTCACTTAGACGGATAGGCGACCCCATTGGATATTTATTTCAGTACTTTATTGGCATGTGTTTAAGTATACTTGTTATGTCCCTCTGAGGATCTGGTCCGCTGCCAGGTGTACCTGTTCTTGAGTATTTACAGGAGCGCAGATTTGGAAGGATATAGATGCTCCGTGGATGTCTTCTCTTCGAGCCGTGATTGGTAGCTGGTACTTATTGTTTGAGTGAGTTATACTTATTGTATTTACTTTTCCCATTTGAGTTGGTAGTGGATTTGTTTCCACCCAACTATCATCTTTAGATACTTCTTGTTGAGATCTAGTTTCATAGATACTGGTTATTTATTTCTATATGATTTTGGTGGGTGAGATTTAGATTTTCCCTGTGACTTGTATTACATTCTTTACCACTTGTGGATTTGATATTCATAATACAGCGTACGTATGGATGTGGTTTCCATATATTGGAGTTGCCATATCCATGGGCTGGCATGCTTACGTGTCCTAGTCCTATGTATTTTTGGGACTGGGGCGTGACACTCGAGGAGGAGGGATCCACGAGCTCACCTACGGGCTCCGGGTTTGCCATGGCCGAGATCTCCACTATAATAGTTATGGCTTCTTGGGGAGAGGATGAAGAAGGAGAAGAAGAAGAAGAAGAAGAAGAAGAAGAAGAAGAAGGGAAGAAGCTCGATTGCCTGTGAGTGTAGGAAGGGAGGAGAAAGAGGGGGTGAGGTTTTTGAAGGCTCCTTGGAATTAGGGGAGAAAGAGACATCTTATAAGGGATGGTGAGTGGGAATGTGTGGTGATGATGAGCCCCATTTTGAATGGGTGGCCAGGATTCGACATGAGATAATCATTCATACAAGGTGAGGATTAGGTTGACTAGTCAAATATTAGGGCTTCTCCATTTGGTTTGAACCAATGGGGTGTTGACACCTAATACAATATTTGTAAATAAGTCCCTTAAATTTGGAAATTTGCACAAACATATAAAATGGTAGAATTATTATGGGAGAATTAATGTTTGGTGTTTTATAGGTTGAGGGGGTATTGTGTGTTTTGCATGGGCTTAATTAAATGGCCATTGGAATTAAATTAGGATTAAAAAGGGATTAGTCAAAGTTGGTATCCCCAATTTAATTAGAATAAATTGTGTTCCGTGTTTTTTAATCAAATAGGGCACCTGGGGTCTCAATTTAGGAGTGACTCAAAGGTCAAGAATGGTGTAGGCTTGAAGTCAGTCTTGGACCCTTTAGTTGGTCCGGCTCAACGGGTTAAGTTGGTGTCTTAAAATTGATGGTAACGACATAGGTATCCGACACGGGATTAAATATAGGATTTTGGATACAGAAAGTTGTGCAATTAATTTAGGGCGCAATGGATTTGATTTTGAGAGACGGGAAAGTCCAGCGCCTAAATTGGCGGGTCAAGTCAAAAGTGCAAAAATCTGTTGGAATTTATGGGCTGATGTTGGGCTTCGAATAATTCAACAATGGTAGGGCGCGTCAAAGATTTAATTTAAAATCAGACATCTGCAACCTTACTTCTAAACCTCAGTCATCTGCTGCTCAACCAAAATTTTTCTATCCCATATCCAGACTATCTATAGAAATAAATGAGGGGGTTTACATCCTTCCCAACTTAGAAAAATTTTGTCTCCGAAATTAAAAGTAAAGCACGATATAGCTAAGAGAATTTAAAAACAAGCTGGTAATCAAATGCGGTACATAAATTCGTACCTTGGTCCTTAAATAAATATGGGAAATGCTGTCGAACGGAATCCTTGCGCTCCCAGGTAGACTCGTCTGGCGAATGATGCTTTCATGCAACTCTGACCAGTCGAATAGTCTGACCTCTCAAAGTCTTCTCACTGTGGTCGAGTATCTCTACTGGCTGCTCTACGTAAGATAAACTGGGCCCAACTGTAGTCTCCGAATGATCAAGCACGTGGCTAGGGTCTGTCATGTATCTCCTCAACTACGATACGTAAAATACGTCATGCACTCCATCTAATGATGGAAGCAATGCAAGACGATAAACTATTTCGCCAACTCGTTCCAAGATGTCAAAATTTCCGATGTACCTCAGACTCATCTTGCCTCTGCCTCCGAATCTGATGGTACCACGAGTAGGCGATATCTTAAAAAATACGTGGTCACCTTCCTTGAATTCCAATGGTCTGCGGTGCACATATGCCCAATGTTTCTGTCTGTCCTGTACTGCACGTAGGTGGCTCTGAATCTGTTTGACTTTCTCCACTGTCTGTGTCACCAACTCTGGACCAAGTGTCTGATGCTCTCCCACGTCACTCCAACATACTGGTGACCTGCACTTCCTGCCGTATAGTGCCTCATAAGGTGCCATCTGTATGCTAGCCTGATAGCTGTTATTGTAGAAGAATTTCACCAAGTGTAGATGGTCCTCTCTAGATCCTCCAAAATCGATTATTCACGCTCTCAATATATCCTCCAATATCTGTATCGTGCGCTCTGACTGGCCATCAGTTTGTGGATGATATATAGTGTTGAACTTGAGTCGAGTTCTTAGACTCTCCTGCATACTCCGCCAAAAATATGACGTGAATCTGGAATTATGACCCTATACAATGCTGATAGGCAGTCTATGTAGTCGTACTATCTGCCTCATATATATGTCATCTAATATCTCCGTGGACTGCCCAACTCTGAAGGGCAAGAAATAAGCAGACTTGGTGAGTCTGTCTGCGATAACCCAAACTGTATCCTTTCCACTAGGGCTCTGCGGGAATCCTGGGATGAAGTCCATGGTAATGTGTTCCCACTTCTACTCGAGAATGGGAAGCGGCTGTAATAGTCCTACAGTTCTATGTTATTCAGCCTTGACTTGCTGACATACCAAGCATCTTACTACGAACCTTGCAATCTCTCTCTTCATCCCATGCTACCAGTAATATTGCCTCAAATCTCGGTACACCTTCGTACTCCCAAGATGAATCTTCCTGCTTAAGGTATCTGTTACTTCATTCGCCTTGTCAGGGTGGTACTGTAACTCGATATCATAATCTGTCCTCAACTCTAGCCGGTGCGTCTGTCTCATGTTGAGCTCCTTCTGCGTGTAGACATACATCAGACTTTTTATGATCTATATAAATCTTAACATGCACTTCATAAAGGTAGTATTGCCATAGCTTTAGTACAAATATCACTACAGCTAGCTCTAGATCGTGCGTCGGATAGTTCTCCTCATGAACTCTCAGCTATCTCGATGCGTAGGCTATCTATTCTATCTATACATAACTCATATTTGCTGAGCTTGGCATACAGCCTCGCCTGTCTCAGCGTCTTCAACACGATCCTGAGATATTTTTCGTACTCCTCCTGGCTCTTGGAATATACCAAGATGTCGATGAACACCACTATGAACTTATCTAAGTATTGGTAGGAAACATTGTTCATCAAGCTCATACATACTGCTGGCGCGTTAGTTAAACCAAACGGCATGACTAGAATTTATAGTATCCATACTTCGTCGGAAAAGCCATCTTCGGAATATTCTCTTTCCGTACCTTGATCTGTTGATATCATGATCTGTACAGCAGTATACAAGAAAGAGCTATATGTGCTAAAGTCGGCCGCCCAATAACACAGAAACTCGAATAGACTCGAGAAGAGATGAGTCTACAAATACTAGGCTACAACAGCATATGATTAACCAATAAGAATAAAGTAACCATAATGCCGGTGGAAATGATATGAGTACCTGGTACAAAGCCCGCAAGACGTGCAACTTCATCAGCAACTCCAATGCTCCGTAATCGTCTATGCTGCAAAACTGGCAGGGGACCAGGTCCTCAGAGGGACGTAATGAGGTACAAAAAATACAGCATGCCAAGTATAACAGAAAGTACAAGTGCATCGACAGGGTAATCTATCATAACCAAATAAGTGAGACACAGTTTAAAGACAATGTTCGACGCGTAGACTATCCAAAATAAAACCGTAGCTTCGGACACGGAACCACATGGGACGTACCACAGCTCCGGACAAAGAGTCATACGGGTGATACAACTATACTAGATACAGGATCATTACAAAAATAATATATATATATATATATATAAGCGCGTGTAGAGGAGCCCAAACGTCTAGTAACTGTCTTCTCCATCCCAAGCGGTCAATGATTGTGCGTTGAACCTGAACCTCTATCTAACAGTCTCGTCACACAAAAATAACTCAACAGTCGCGACCCTAAGGTCATCCCAGTCTCCGGTCATGATGTCAGTATCAGGATACAGGAAATCTGGCATGATAACAGTGTAAGAATGAGTCATGGGGTGACGATATACTCAGGTACGTACATCGAGGTATTACGAATATCTAGCATTCGTTACAAAATGTTACGACGAATATCTGCACCCGGTTGTGATCCGGACGTTAAGTATCGATCGTAGACAATTATGCGCACAATGTACATAATAAAAAAATAAAATATCTGTAACTGAAATACAGGGTAGCAAGGTACACTTGCCTGCGTTCGACTACTGATGACGGGGATCCGGTACTATATCCAAGTCCACAGGTCCCGTTGTACCTAGAGACGAGATACAAACTAAATTAATAAACTATCATACAACAAACAGGGATGTAACACACGTCTAAACCTATGCTCAAACTCAGCTACAACTCACATTGACACGATGCTAGTGGGTTAACCAAGGTTGACTTGGAGCACGTTACATCTAATCAAATTAAATATCTGTACAATATCATCAATCCAAACCTCAATCTTACTATGTTTATCACGATATTATGTGATCCAACACATGATCCAATCCTCAGTTTCACCTCAGTGTTCACAGATATTATCATGTACATTGATGTCTCAAGCTCAAATAAATAATTTTTATTCTCAATCCTCAATCACGGTCTCATGATTTGATATTATGTCTATTTCACGATCGAGCACATGCTCCCAATGTCCATCAACAATTTAATAACATTAATTTTCAGCAATAGATTACAATAACTAAAACAGTAATAACCCATATGCGTAAATATATTTTATGTCCTCAAACAACTTTTAATATTTACCCAAGGGTCGATATTCCTTTACATTTATTAATTAATCAGTAATAACCCTTCCTCAAGCGTTTAAATGTATGCATAACATCAACCCTACTCAATACATAATCCATAACCCCAAATATTAACGAAGTATGTTAACCATCAAAGCATATAATTCATATCATTTATAAATAACCAAACCCTAACTCACATCATTAAACCCTAAGTCATTAACACTAAGCTAAACGTACCTAAAACAAATTATACAACAATAACCCTAACTAATACACAAAATAATATATAAATGTATAGAGAGGGGGGATAGAAGTATTTTACCTTGGCGAGGTGGCTGCTGGTCGGAGAACCGCCTCTGGCCGGAGGGGTGGTACTACCGGTGGTGGTGACATTGTGTGGAGGTGGTGGCAATGGTGTGATGGTGCTGGTGTTATGCGGATGGGGGTGCTGGGCGGAGGGGGAACGGACAGTCGAGGGTGGTGGTGGACAGTCGGTGGTGGGAACCAGTGGTCGAGAGGGTGGTAGAGGGTTATACAGCCGGTGGTGGTGGTGGGAAGTCATGGCTAAGGTAGCGGTGAAGAGGTACGGCCGGAGAGGGATCGACAGGGGGTGGTCGTGGTGGCCGGGGTGAAGCTGGAGGTACGGGGGATGTGCTGTGGAGGTGGAGGTCATGATGGGAGGTTCAGCGGGTGGCCGAAGGGTGGATGTCATAGCCGCGGGGGAGGAGTTCACCGGGTCGGGTGAAGGAGATCGACGGGAAACAGCCGAGATCAGGAAAAATATTAAGTCGGCCGGCTCGCGGCAGTTCTACCATTGCCTGCAGTCGAGATGCTCGACTTACTCGAGGAGGAGGGATCCACGAGCTCGCCTACGGGCTCCGAGTCTGCCATGGCCGAGATCTCCACCAGAACAGTTATGGCTTCTTGGTGAGAGGATGAAGAAGATGACAAGAAGAAGAAGAAGAAGAAGAAGAAGAAAAAGAAGAAGAATAAGGGAAGAAGCTCAGTTGGCTGTGAGTGTAGGGAGGGAGGAAAAAGAGGGGGTGAGGTTTTCAAGGCTCCTTTGAATTAGGGCCTGCATTAGAAAGAGGGGAGAAAGAGACATCTTATTGGGGATGGTGAGTGGGAATGTGTGGTGATGATGAGCCCCATTTTGAATGGGTGGCCATGATTCGACATGAGAAAGTCATTTATACAAGGTGAGGGTTGGGTTGACTAGTCAAATATTAGGACTTCTCCATTTGGTTTGAACCAATGGGGTGTTGACACCTAATGCAACATTTGTAAATAAGCCCCTTAAATTTGGGAATTTGCACAAACACATAAAATGATAGAAAAATTAAGGGAGAATTGGTGTTTGGTGTTTTGTAGGGTGAGGGGGTGTTGTGTGTTTTGCATGGGCTTAATTAAATGACCATTGGAATTAAATTGGAATTTAAAAAGGGATTAGTCAAAGTTAGTATCCCCAATTTAATTAGAATAAATTGTGTCTCATGCTTTTTAATTAAATGGGGCACCTGGGGTCTCAATTTGGGAGTGACTCAAAGGTCAAGAATGGTGTAGGCTTGAAGTCAGTCTTGGACCCTTTAGTTGGTCCGGCTCAACGGGTTAAGTTGGTGTCTCAAAATTGATGGTAACGACACAGGTGTCCGACACAAGATTAAATATAGAATTTTGGATACGAAAAGTTATGCAATTAATTTAGGGCGCAATGGATTTGATTTTGAGATACGGGAAAGTCCAGCGCCTAAATTGGCGGGTCAAGTCAAAAGTGCAATAATTTGTTAGAATTTATGGACTGATGTTGGGCTCCGAATAATTCAACAATGGTAGGACGTGCCAAGGGTTTAATTTAAAATCAGACATCCGCAACCTTACTTCTAAACCTCAGTCATCTGCTGCTCAACCAAATTTTTTTATCCCATATCCAGACTATCTATAGAAATAAATGAGGGGGTTTACATGAAGCACTATTAGATAACTCACGATGCAGACTAAATGAACAAGCAGGCTATACATAACTCATTGCATTTTTTATCCACAGCCGAACGACTATCCCTACAGCAGACACACAAGTTAGCAACAATTTGCATAACATACTGTATACAGTTCTCTAGTTTTCTGTCGATCCCTGCATCAAACAGTTAGGTATGCAAGAAGGCTAGCCTAGCATGCGCCCTAACTATATGATGGTCCCCTCAACGAGATTAGCAATTGGGACGTACAAGCCCATCTCACTAATATACGGGTCTACCCCCCTGTAAGTAAGGTTTTTAAGCCTCAGGGTATCTATATCTCTCCTAGGCCGAACGATCCCAGTGCCCCAGGAAACGTTCGAGAGATGACCTTGTGCACAAGTTGTCCTAACCAAATGCAAGAATACAAGCTCCTATCAATACAAGATTATGCATATAATCCAGAACAAGCAAGCAAACACATCTATCAAGTCCATAGCCGAAGCTCACTCTCTCAATACACTTGCCTAATAGCCACACCCCCCGGTAAGTAAGGTTTTTAAGCCTCAGGGTGGACTATTAGTCTAGATTCACAAGCTCACGCCATTCACCAAGCTCTATCTCAGGACAAGCAATCAATGAACCATGTTCAAGCAAAGCTAACTCATTAAACAAGTAACAAGCAAGAACAACTCTTTTAACTCTATCATGCACTTCTATCTCTTATTGGACAAGCATTCAAGTATTCCAGTCTAGCATGCGATATCAAGAATAAGTGCAAGCAATCCTTTACTCTTCGTTATTAGCATAGTAGGGTTCATTCACTAACGGTGTCCGTATGACTAAGCATGTAATATTCTCATCTCTCATTTGCATAGCAATGGTTCTATCTCATATCAGACAAGCATTTCTATTTCTCTTAGTCAGGCAAGCAAGCAAATATATTGGTTTCAATGAAAAGCTATGTGAGTTCTCTTATTAGCATGCAGAGTCAATTCTATCATTTTTCTTATGAACAATCTTCTTAAACAAACAAGCATTCAAAAACTCAAATTCATTATTAAGTTGTGCAAGAATCAGAGAATACAGTTCTGCCCACTCACTTTGATCAATCGGTTGGGAACTCTCTGAGAAGACTTCCGTTCGAGCAAGCAAGGTGATATCAATTGTACATAGTGCCTACGCGGAGCGGGACGCTACATACTTACCCACCAACAAAGAGTTTCATCCTTAAAACTCAAGGAGAAACTCACGAAAACACAGAGCAGCGATAGTCCTCATCCCCCACCTTCCTTAACCAAAACACAAGCAAATCACAAACACAAGGCACAACTCTCAACCAACAAATCAAATCCAGAAAAATTTTGTGCGCATCTTTAAGAATATCTTTGGACTTATTGTATGGAATATTTATTGTAACACAATCACAACTCAGAATCGGAGGCAACAGAATGGGCAAAGAATTGAGTCGCTCTGATACCACTATGTCACGCCCCAGTCCCACAGGGCCATTCATCCTAGCTTTGGTCCCAACGGAACCGATCATCCTAGTACGGGTGTGATGCCATGCAAGCCTAAAGTGTACTTGTACAAGGCCAAAGCTTTGATACAAGGGCATGTAAGCTATTCAATACTGAAGCAGCGGTACACATTTTGCAGAAAAGTAAAGAACACAATAGCAAATAAAAAATAAGCTCTTATATTGATAATCAAAAGTATTACAAGTGGCGCATGGCCGAGGTTACAATTCGCTCAAGCACTCTATCTCTCGATTACAATGACATCGTTCCATACATTATGTCCCTGTATATAAAGCAACTCAAAGCAGGCACAAACTCGATGCGGCTCAAGGCATCGACTCCAGATTTCTGGTTCCTTGGGATAAGGCACAGCTATCTCTTCCTCGGACGAACAAGCACCTGAGAACAAGCAAACTATTGGTAGGTCAGCACTTTTATAAGTACTGGTGAGATAAAACAACTGAACAGAAGCTATACTCCCTGAAATCCACACTAAGTAAATATGTGGCAAAATATTGTATTACTAGTGATCTTGTTACTTTTACCTAAGTTCTTTTCATGCAGCTTAGGTTTATAGTCAGATTACATCATTTTGAAACAAGTTGGAAACCAGTTTTGCATATTCCATACACAAGCAATCAAGCAACTATAAGGGACAATATTCTCATCGTGCAGTGTGCAGCATGTATTGTGCAACACAAACTAACTCTTGGGGCAAAGCTTATCTAGCAGACTGATCATCTCGAATCAAAGCAAGCATATCAATTGGACTATCATTCACTCAAGGAATTAAGACAACACATCTATATGATTTTTGTTCCCGAGAAACTCAGGATTGGCAGCAGAAATTCAGCTATCCAATGACTCACATACTGGTACTATTAGCAGTTGTGACCAAGGTTCAGCTCTGCACTAATAGCCATTATCTAACCGATGCGAATGTATGAAACACTATCAGATAACTCATGATACAGACTAAATGAACAAGCAGGCTATACATAACTTATTGCATTTTTTACCCACGTCTGAACGACTATTCCTGCAGCAGACACACAAGTTAGCAACAATTTGCGTAACATACTGTATATAGTTCTCTAGTTTTCTGTCCATCCCTGCATCAAACAGTTAGGTATGCAAGAAAGCCAGCCTAGCATGCGCCCTAACTATATGATGGTCTCCTCAACGGGATTAGCAGTTGGGACGTACAAGCCCATCTTACTAATAGACGGGTCTATCCCCCCGTAAGTAAGGTTTTTAAGCCTCAAGGTATCTATATCTCTCCTTGGCCGAACGATCCCAGTGCCCCAGGAAATGCTCAAGAGATGACCTTGCGCACAAGTTATCCTGACCAAATGCATGAATACAAGCTCCTATCAATACACGATTATGCATATAATCCAGAACAAGCAAGCAAACACATCTATTAAGTTCATAGCCGAAGCTCACTCTCTCAATACACTTGCCTAATAGCCACACCCTCCCCCCCGTAAGTAAGGTTTTTAAGCCTCTGGGTGGACTATTAGTCTAGATTCACAAGCTCACGCCATTCACCAAGTTCTATCTCAGGACAAGCAATCAATGAGCCATGTTCAAGCAAAGCTAACTCATTAAACAAGTAACAAGCAAGAACAACTCTTTTAACTCTAGCATGCACTTCTATCTCTTGTTGGACAAGCATTCAAGTATTCCAGTCTAGCATGAGATATCAAGAATAAGTGTTGCACTCCTTTACTCTTTGTTATTAGCATGGCAAGGTTCGTTCATTAGTGGTGTCGTTATGACTAAGCATACAATATTCTCATCTCTCATTTGCATAGCAATGGTTCTATCTTATATCAGACAAGCATTTCTATTTCTCTTAGTCAGGCAAGCAAGCAAACAGATTCATTTTAATGACAATCTATATGAGTTCTCTTATTAGCTTGCAGAGTCGATTCTATCATTCTTCTTATGAAGAATCTTATTAAATAAACAAGCATTCAAAAACTCAGATTCATTATTAAGTCGTGCAAGAATCAGAGAATGCAGTTCTGCCTACTCACTTGGATCAATCAGTCGAGAACTCTTCGAGAAGACTTTCGTTCGAGTAAGCAAGAAGATATCACTTGTACATAGTGCCTACGCAGAGTGGGGCGCTATATTGACAGCCATCTTTGGGACGAACACTATATCGTAGGACGATAGCAGGATTGCCCATGTGGCTAGACGAGAGTTAAGTGCTCCAGGTTTGGTCATCGGGACTCTAAGGGGGTTCACTCGAGAGATCACATGTATGGTTTGCCCTGTCAAGTAATGGTAAATCTTTTGGACGACAAACACTAGAGCAAGACACTCTTACTCGAACTGATTATATCGGTGTTTTATACTGATCATAGTTCTACTGAGGTAGTTGATAGCTTGCTCATAGCCTTTGTCATTATTTTGGGTGATAAGAGTACCGAAAGAATGATCCATTGCTCGAACATAGAGTCAGAACAACTTTTCCACGACTAGAACCACCAATACCGGGGGGGGTCGTGAGATACTTCTTAATATCATAAAATGCTTGTTGACACTCCTCTGTCCAGGCAAAAAAGTCCCCTTTCTTCATGAGATGAGTAAAGGGTCGACATCATCCTGAGAGATTGGCGATGAACCTCCTGATATATGCCAGCCTTCCTTGTAAACCATGAAGTTCTCACAGGTTCTTCGAAGGGTGCATATCAAGAACAGCTTTGGTTTTCTCAGGGTCAATATGAATACCCTTTGAGGTTATGATAAAGCCCAGGAACTTGCCGTTGGAGACCCCCAAGAACGACTTGGTAGAGTTCATCTGAGTTGGTGGCCTTGCATCAGTTCGAATACCGTCCTGAGATCATGAAGATAATCATTTTGGAATCGGCTCTTGACAACGATATCATCAACATAACATTCTACTGTCTTATGCAAGTGGTTACATAAGATAGTTCTCATGGCGCGTTGGTATATGGCACCTATGTTCTTCAGACAAAAGGGTATCACTGTATAACAGTATATTCCTATTAGTGTCCGGAGTGTCATATGTTTCTCATCATCAAAAAATATTTTGATCTGATTGTAACCCGAGAACCCATCCATAAAGGACATACGCTCAAAGCCGCAAGTGTTATCGATCATATTTATGATTGGGAGAGGAAATTCATCATTTGGGCAAGCCATATTTAAATTATGAAAGTCTATGCAAACTCAGATTTTACCGTTCTTCTAGATGACAGGGATGACGTTAACTACCCAGTCTGGGTATTTTTTTCTCGAAAGAAGCAACTTGCTATTAACTTATTTACTTCAGCTTCGGCGGCGTTCATAATGTCCGGACAGAACCGCCTTGCTGCTGTTTCCCAGGCTTGGCGTCTGGCAAGATATTGATCTTATGTACCGCTATGCGTAGATCCAAGCCTGGCATATCCTCGTAATTCTATACAAAGACGTAAATGTATTCCCTTACCATCTATACAAGGGATTTAAGCTCTTCTATCGAGAGATTTTTACTAAAAAGATGGGTTTATAAGCCACATCATCGCCCAGATCCACTTGTATAACCTCGTCTTTAGTAACAGGCTCTCATTGCTCGAACCATAATTCCTACAGGGTTTTTAGTTTCTGAGCCAATGATTATATTTTGAAGAAATCAATTAGATGCTCGTCGTCCTCTTCTGGATTCCTTGATGGCATATTACTGGATAATGCTTGTTTGAGTACCCCTTCGATGCTAACTTCGGAATCCTAGGCGGAAGATCACAAAGAGTGAGACTACATGTCATCTTATTCCTCTGAGCCCTCAGGAGTGGTAAGAGGAGTGATATACCCTAAACCATGGTCGGTTCGTTGGTAATACGTCTCTGGCTTGCCTTTTGGGGCAAAGTGATGCAATGACAGTCGTCGACCTTTGCCATAGTTTAGACCTTGGTCTCTCTTCAGATCATATTTCATTTTTTGGACAATATGCTTAGTCTGGAAGCTGTAGCAGTGAAGTTGCATTCTACTTCTTTCCAGTTCTGACTCGTCTACAAGGAAGTCCCGGTGACCTTCGACTCTTCCGAAGATGATAGGTTTGTCTCCTTTCCTTCTTGCTGGAATGATGAAGCATGCATCCTGATTAAGGCAGATTTGATCTGCCGAGTGAGTGGTTGCTACTTGCATATAAAAATGTAGGCCTCAACCGTACTCCAGAGAATATACAGCATTCCATTATGCTACGATAAACTAGATTAAGGACAGACCCTTATTTAGAAAATAAGGCACTTTCTCAAAAGGGATCACATTATCGAATGATGATGTGTCAGTAGATGCGACAATATTTTTTTCCAACTTATCTTTAGTGGCTGCCAGTGATACTGGTGGTGCCAGAGTTTTCCTACAGAGTTTGACTACCAACTGCTCTGGGGTTCTCACTACAGGGGGTTCCTTGTTTGGAAGGCATCTCAACCTCCAAGGCTTGACCACTGGGGATTCAGGTGCCTTCTTACGAAGCTTGACCACCAGAGGAGCTGCTGCGGGGACTGGATATCCTTTCAAACAAATTCTTAGGGGAGTGTATGAAACTATAACGATGTCGGCTTCATCGTCGATGTCGTTGGCACCTTCTTCTAAGTGGATTTGTTTATACAAGACCGAGTCAAAGTAGTACGCCTTGATTCCCTTAAAAGGATCTACGTAAGTGAATTCGATTTTGACGATGCCATCTTCGTTGACGTACTTCAAGCATTGATGGAGAGTAGATAGAACAATCATATATTCATGTATCCATGGTCACCCAAGCAGGACATTATAGGATACTTTTACGTCGATGATGTAACACGTCACCTCGGAGGTCCCCGATTTGGCATTTCAGACGAATTTTGCCTAGCGGATAGCTTCTTCCAGCTTTAAAGTCGCTGATGGTGGTATTAGTGGTTGCCAACCGATGCATCAGGATGCCTAGGGTTTGTAGTAAGCTCCATAGGATGATGCTAAGAGATGACCCAGGGTCGATATATATCTGATCCACTTTAATAGCTCCGATGTATCATGTGTAATACAGGGAAAGATCGGGCCTATTGTTTTTTAACAATATGTCCTTTTGGAAGAATGTTATGTTGGAAATTATTTCCATCACACTATTGCATTGAGGACATGCGGCAGAATTTTTTGCCGGTGGCTTGACTTAAAACAAGTAGGAGTCAGCGTTTAACAATGCCTCACTCAGAGTAATAGCTTCACGGGAGTGTTGGCCAATTGCGCTAGTATGTCAAAGCTATTGGTCTTCTCCAGCCCTTGCGTTACATCCTTCCACAAAGGTTTATCATAATGAGTTTTTTTTTTACTTTTGCTTGTTTGTCGTTGGAAACTGGGACAAACCCGGATCAGAGGCCGAAAAACCACCCGCTTGAGGTGCAAAGTCATCGGGAGCGTTATAATCGTTCTGATAGGTTAGCCCTGACCTGGTTGCTCCAGCTAGAGCTTCGTTTGTTGTTGGAGAGATCGTATGACAGGACTTGGTCTTCTTTCCTTTGGCCTTTGAGATCGGTGGTGCTATTGGTTGTGTCATATCTGGGACAAGGCCTGGATTAATCCGTATGACTTTGCCTCTTAGAGTCGCAATGGGAACCAAACCTTCTACTCGGGCTGGGGGGAGGTTAACAACCTCCATGGTTGTCCTTGGTATAGGGACGACACCATCTTGAGCTTTTATTGTCAAAAAAGTGTCAAACTGGAAAGATACCATGTTTGCCGTGATAGTCTTGTCATCGTAGTCCAAAGAAAGAACTTTGGATTCAATAAGTCATTGTATTTGCCTTTTTAACACATAGCAGTCCCGCGTGGGGTGGTGAACATATTAGTGGTAGTGACGATACTTGGGATTGTCCACCTTACTAACCTTATTGGGACATTTAACGTCGAGTAGCTTGAGCTTGTTACCTTTTATCAAAATGTCGAAGAGTTCCATGACATCATCATTATTGAAGGAATAAGTCTCATGTACTGATGGTGGCCCTGTCAGCTTAAGAATAGGTGAGGTTGATTTTTTGGTCAAGTTTACTATGAAGGCCTGATTCCCTTTATTGTCATGATTATTGTTCGCGACGAAAGGACTCTTTTCCTTATCTTCGTTACTAGGAGTTTAGAATCCCAACAAGCGGGCATCTTTTGTGCTCTTTTCAGCAGCCGCGATGCATATAATAAATGTTGTTCAGTCGATAAATAGGCCAGATGTCATCCTGAATCTTACAGTAGGCAAAAGATTCTTTCGGTATATGTCCATTAATAAGGACTCAGGAATACCATGACGCAATTTTAGCGCTGCCTGTCAGAAAAAGCTCGTTGTAGTTTTATGTGAGCTTTTGATCTCCCTGGGTAATTTCCATGAGAGAGGACATAGTCATATCCATTACTCCTTCATAAAATTGGGTAAGAAACATGGCCTTCAGGTCATCGAAGGATGAAATGCACTTATCTGGGAGACTGCAGAACCACTTAAAGGTTACATCGGATAATGCTCCGAAGAACAAGTTAGTAAGTAGGGCATCATCCCGAGGTAGATGGCCTATTATAGACTGGAAGTATCTCATATACCGGTGTGGTGATGTCTTCCAATTGAATGAAGCCAGAGATAATGGTTTGTACTTGGGAGGGTATACCACATTATCCCATCCAGGAGGATAAGGCTGTCGAATTTCAAGCTTCTGGAGCCTATCTTGGTTGTCCTGAGCATCTATGCGGGCACATAGGTCCTTTAACGTCTCCTAGATATCCTTTGTCAGAAGGGGAGCAGAGGATCGAGGCTTTATATGACTACTTAAAACCTGAGAAACTGGGTCAGGCATATCGAGTTCCTCGTTTATTTATCCCAGTGCTTGCGGTTGTATTGGCGCTATACTTTCCCTGAGTTCCAACATTGTGTGAGTCAGAGTCTGCATTGAAGTGCTCAGAGCCTGCATCATGGCTTCAAGCGCCTCCAGACATTGTTGATTACTGGACTACATACCATTTTTGTTTCCCGCTATGTGTACTGGCATTATGCGATATGAGGTGGACGGGGAGGTGAAAGCCTCACTTTCTGTCCCAGATGCTTGAGTCTCACTATCCTCAGGGAAAAAGACATTACTTCATCATCTTTAGAACTTAGAGGGTTGCTACCCCCAGTTTTGACTGAGGGTTCATTTTTAAGGGTATAACTACCCCCTGCTATGTTGTCACCCACTTGTAGGGATTGTCCCTCTTCTTGGAAGGCCAAATTGTAATAAAATACTGGATGATTGCTACCCAAGCTTCGATCAAAACTTTGTTCGGGAAGATATGGCTATCCCCAGCCTTCATTCGCGAGTACGTGCCTTGAAATACCCCTACAGTAGGTACCGGTCTGCTACCTCGCGGACGGCTCCGTGGAGTGATGACCGGCACCCTTACGGTTGGCGAGCCTTTCTTCAAAATCTTCTTTAAGGGAGAGGATCTCCATGTTGAGCAACATGAGGCAACGAGAAATTTTGTCTCTTTATGTGGTGGCCTTCGGGGTCTTCGATGGGTTGGAATTATTGATTGTAATCGCTCAAACATCGACTGTCTTTTTGGAGAAATTAGGGCTTAAGTGCAGCAACAATTAATGATGATGCTGGCATAAGCATGTCTTTGAGGGGACACATCATGTGCGAGTGTTGCGTCTCTCGTCTTACGCTTGTGACTAATCATATTGTGTAAATTAGGCGATAGAAGATTCTTTTTTACCCCCACTTCACGTGCCAGGCTAACCCTTGCGCATGGAGGTAAAAGTATAGATTTTGCTCCCCGATCTCGTTTTTCTGCAGAAACTGCAACTGGACCGTTAATGGAAGACTTGATATGAGATAGACTTCATCGATGTGTGCAACCAGATTCGGCGCATGGGTCTGTCCTCCCGATGTTCTTCACTTGACTTGGTTTTTATGCAACTGCGGCATCCAAGTAAGTTTTAGAAGGCTCTAAGGGTCGATCCACTTCCGACGCATGTGCGCCTGGGTCTGCCCTATAGATTTTTTATTGGCAGCACGTATTACCAATAATGACACATGCTTCTGGAGTGCTGACGGCGCAGCCCCTCGACGCATATGTCGCAGGGTATTTTGGACTTCCTTGGACCAGTGTGCTTGGGCGCATAGTAAAGGAAATCTGGAGTAGGACAATAAGAGTCCTTATTACTAGTTATCTTGCCCGGAGGAGACTCCATGTGCCTATGATTGGCATATACTTCGTGGCCTAGATGGTGCTGCATGCGTGCATCATGGGACTTGGAGAAGTTCTTCTTGGGCGAAGCTTCGGAGACAGAGGCATGATGCGCGTTCACCTTGTGTGCACCTACAGCTAAGATTGGCGGCATTTCTATAGCGGAGGTTGGGTCTAGCGGAGTGGGTTTGGCAAACCATACCCTACAAACATTTTAAGGTCATGCAGGCCTCGACAAGGAACTCAATTTATTGTCAGAGTACAGGTTCACCGTATGTGCGACTGCGGCGTGGGTTGATGATGTATCGGGTACCAACTTTGGGATTGGTGCAGCGGCGCTAACATCCCAAATTTTGTGAGTCATGTGAGGTTGTACGGGCCACATGGTAAAGTTTAGCTTATCCTGCCTGTCTTCAAATGCATGTTGGTCGAAGCGGACAACCAACATCCTCTGAGCTGAACCTATCTTGGTCACGTCGGATTGCATCACCAGCTTTTCGTTGGAGGAGAAGCTTTTCTCCAGCAGAGTTGCCATTTTTGTTGACATCACAAAAAATATAGGTATTTTTCTTTTATTTATTAGTAAATTGACAAAGAGTATAAGAAAAACCCTATATAAGAGAATATAAGTTCAAAAAGAAAGATATGGACAAGTGTGACGGTGGAGATCTTCGATTATAACTCTATGACAATTGTAATAATGTTTAATAAAAAAAACACCATTATAATGTCAGAAAGATCCCTCTCTTTATGCTTTTGTACAATATGCTCACGTAAATCAAAATTAGGAATAGAAGAGGAGGAAGAGGGCAGACTCTGCCTCTTAAATGAGATACATTAAATATTTTATGCACATTTTTGGTCCCTTGTGTATAGAGTGATGTGCTGGCTTGATTGGCAAGTGATTCATCATATCTCGAGCTTTTGCCCTTCAGGGAGGAGAGGAAGTTGTTACTAGCAGTCCTCTTGTGTATATGGGCATAATCTGCATGTTATGAAGAGATTGATCCTGCTTGGTGTACTTTCTATGGCACAGACAGAGTTGGCACAGTTTGTCTACATGTATTTAATTTTGCACGAAGGTCTTGGCTTGGTGCACTAATAGTAGGCTTCTCACGAGTGGCACATAAAATATTCTCCACTATGCGCATAATCATGATATTACGAAAATGATTCACCCTGACCAAGACTTCATTTGTGCGCTTATTGGAATGGACAGCGGCGTCAATGCCTTGCTTGCCTTGCTTGCCTCGCATATTACATTGAGTATGCACAAGATGAGAAGCTTGGGTGTGGATCACCCTTTGTTTGAAATTACGTGAGTTATGCACATTATACCCCTTGTTTAACGTAAGAGATTCAGATGCTTGGGTATGGATAACCCTTTGCTCGAAATTGCATGAGTTGCGCAAATTATATCCCTTGTTTAATGCAAGGGATTCAGAAGCTTGGGTGTGGATCACCCTTTGCTCAAAATTGTACAAGTTGTGCTAATTGTACCCCTTGTTTAAAACAAGGAAATTATCTACCAAGTCATTGATCTGAACAGAATTGACAGGGGAACTCTCGTCAACCAGAATGCTCTTTCCCTTGTTGGCAGAAACTTTCGGATATGCATGACGAGGCTTGGGTACCCACACATTGTGAGTTTTTCTCGACTTGAGTACGGATGAGGGGTGAACACTACCCCCGGAATGGAGCATTTCTTTATATGTTTGTTGGTCGAACTTCATGACCAAGGTCTTCTACGTCGAGCCAACCAAAGTAGTGTCGAGTTGAGCTATCACCTTCTCATTATAGGAGAAAGAAGTCCCCAGCAGAGTCGCTATCTTGTTTGCGAGTAAAAGTTTATACGAAACTTTTGTGTTACAAACTATTGAAAAGAAAGAAAAGTATAAGAGATCCTAAATAGGAATCTAAGTACAATTGATTCTAAAAAAGTATAGCTGTAGAGATCTAATCTGCGAATGATCACTTTACTCCTTGGATCACTCGAGGATGAAGAAATGTAGGGACTGTTGTGAACAACTTAGAGAGTTGAACAATAAGAAAGCTCTGGCAACAACGGCACGAGAAGCTTCTATTTCTCTCACTCTGTTCGTGAATTTTAAAGACTTAAATTTTTTATCTTCCCCCCTTTGTCTGTATATCTAAGTGTATTTATAGATTTAGGAACGGTTATGAGAGTGTGCACGCACTTTGGACAGTCAACACTATTTTACCATTGTGAGTGCACTTTTGGTGGACTAACACCCCACGTTCTGAATAAGTGGGTGCACAACTTACTTCCTGCTTGACATATAGCTTCCTATATGAGGAAAGCATAGGTCGTGGGGACAGTTATTTGTATATTTTTTATGAGAAGTACATCATGTAAGATACACACTCATAACTACTCACTGTCAGTTAGAAGTCATCTGAAGACTGGCGCATTCTTGGTAAGATTGGTACTGCGGTATATTTTTGAAGCAGTTGGCACTACGGTACACTTTTGAAGGTATTGACACTGCGACACACTTTTGAAGAGATTGGCACAACGGTACACTTTTGAAGACATTGGCATAGCGACATACTTTTGAAGAGATTGGTACAGTGACACACTTTTGAAGAAGTTAGCACAGCGGCTGGGTCGCTAAACGATAACCTTGGTCTGCGTGCCATAGTACAGCTGTAATGATGACTTCTGACTATTTGATTTCTGTATCTGTCAGCTGTCAGTCCGCTGTATTAAATGCTGAGAGAGGGAAGATCATTTGTGCGCTAGCTTTTACAACACTAAGAAAGTGTGCCATCTTCCGAAAGTGCGCCAAAGTATTGAGCACTTAAGAAAGTGCGCGTCATTCTTCTAAAACAAGTAGAAAGTGTGCCAAACAGATAGAAAGTGTGCCATATTTGCATTGTTGGGTTTATTTATAGAAAATTGTGCCATCTATCTGAGCCATACTTTTTTATTCTTCTACAGGCATGGTAGATGCCCAAAGGGTGTCGGCAGAGGTCCAGCGTGTTCAGGCTGGGAAGCAGAGGATGCAGACAGAGGCACACCAAGCACAGACTGAGCTGATGAGAGAGATCATAAAGAATGCTCACCAGGTAGCTCTATAGGTAGTGGAGAGAGTTGCCCAGTAGCATCCTAACAAGCAGTAACAGTGGAGGCCAGGCTATAGTAGACTTCAAGTGGATGGCACCTCAGGAGTTTAATGGTACCGAGGGGATACTTTACGTTGATGAGTGGTTAGAGAATATAGAAAGGAACCTGCGATTGGCCCAGATCGCAGAGAGCTTGCAGATCAAGGAAGCCGATAGTCAGATGTTTGATTTTGTACTCACTTGGTATCATACGAAACCCAGGCTTACCGTACGAGGACTTACTTTGAAGGCTTTCAATGACCTTTTCAGGGAAAAGTTCTTCCCCGACGTGGCCTTGGAAGCTTTGGAGAGTCAGTTTCATGACTTAGGCCAGGGGAACATGTCAGTTGATGATTATGCCGTAGAGTTCTGCCGTTTGAGCTATTTTGCACCATCCATAGTTCGGGACCCAGGAGATCGAGCCTAAAAGTTTAGGAAGGGGCTGATGAGAGAGATCAAGTCGTGCACTTCTGGTTGTCATACAGCTATATTTGAGGAGATCTTAATAGATGCCCATATTATTATCACGCCCCAGTATCAAAATACGCCGACGGACATGGCTAGCTCCCCCGTACAAGATATAAAATATTGTACGATGGTCATGACTATAACTAGAAAAGGGGGTGCATACTATAAGCAAGTCACTTAGGGTCACACAGCACATCTATTGTCTCAATCAGTCAAGAAGAATAGTAAACATAAAACATATATAACAAGGAAGTAAAGCGTCCCAAATGTCTTGCCACGATATTCTGGAAACCAGCTGTACAAAATAAGAAAGCTGGCAGAGTATCAAAAGTATATGACTATGTGTCACGACCCACACCTGGGTATTCGGACACTAGTATGTGGTACGTCCAGCCTACGCCGCATCATCGATGGTAGAATACTGTCTAGTCAACTTTAACTAACTAAATATCTCAACAATATATATATATGGTACCTGTCATTCATCTCAACTCCAAAAGGAGGAAAAATATGGTATCTCACAAATATAACTATACTCAAACATAATGCAAACTAAGGAAGATAGAGCATGAATGGAATAACGAAGAAAAGAATCAAGATACAATCCCCAATTCTAAAATAATATACATGCCATGAATCTCAATAAAAGTCTAATACAAATCTACCAAAATAAACTAAACCTCTGATACTAAGCACTCCTAGTCTACAAGAGTATCCTCTAAAGGTATGCCCTCCTACGGTCCGTAGAATTGGGACACTGATCTATGAGCCAATCATCTGGAAAAATATATTCAGTCAGGATTGGAGCGAAGTACATACCTCTGAAAGCAGTTTCAAATACATAATTGAGCATATAAAATAGATAATAGAAAAGAATATAAGATAGCTAAACAACAGAATGAAATAAACTAGAGTGAACAGGTAATATACTGGAATGAAGAACATGCAATAGAATATCTGTAATAAAAAAGAATATCTAAAATCTAATACAGGTTTATTATGTGATCGATTTAGGTTGAATACGAATACAATAAGGTAACTCGATTACAAGTGTGGTATGTAATCAACATGTACACGAATATACTGGGGCATGATCAGTAATTAACTCCTACTCTCCCATCCCTATCTAATACCAATGGATCCAATCATGACACGTTACGAACACGAATATGGGCACACTGGACACGAGCAGTGTGTGTACACGAATATAAGTATATTGAATACGAGCAGTATGTGAACACGAAATACAATAAATCAATACCCGATACACATGATATAATATATGTGAAGGAGTACCCGCTAAACACGGTAAGGGATAATATTTCCTGACAGGATCCATCTAGTAGCAGTCTGTGAAACCACTGTGTTAGAATCAAATATACAGTTCTAGAAATGGCTTTAAGATATATATACTATTATGAAATAAAAACTAAGAGAAAAATATACTCACCTGAGGTTCTAAGCAAGGTGTGTCTCTCGATACCCAAGCTGGTGCACATAGACCTATATATGGTATATGCATCAATACAAGATTTTGAAATAAAAATAAGTTAAACTAGTTCAATTCTAGGTCATAAAGCCATTTCTAAGTCAAAATAGTCAAACTAGATCAACTCCAAGCCAAACTAGTCAAACTTAGTCAAACTAGCTATTTCTAGGTTGTATGAGTTAATCTCTAGGATATTAGGTCCGTATACTATGTAACTAGGCTATACTAGCTATGTTAAGATACTAGGATACCATTAAAGTACTGTATCATAAGATACGCAAGTTATTAGATAGGAAAATATATATATATATATATATATATATATATATATATATATATATATATATATATATATATATATATAGTACTCTTAGCTAACTAATGCTAAGTGGATACCTTAGCTTTGAACCAATGCGGTATCACACCACCTACACACCCATCTTGATACTCAAACCCAATACCATGAGTATAAACCAATACCTTAACATTACCTTGTTATCACAAGGTAATTTAAATTCTAATATATAATTAACTACCCATACACCTAACTACATATTAACATGCATTTAATTTATACAATACTCTACTAACTAATGCTAACTAGTGCTCATCTACATATATATCTCTCATCTATATATGTATAACTTACTAACCAGCAATATATATATATATATATATATATATATATATATATATATATATATATAGTAATCAATATGTATATGTATATATAACTAACTAGTCTAACAATAAAGCTAACTAACTAGTTATAAGTCAAGCTAACCCCTTTGTTGCTGCTGCTGCTGCCCTTGTTCTTACTGTTGTTGCTGCATTTGTTGTTCATCTTGCTATTTTGTTGCTACAGTTGCTATTCTTGCTGCTAATACTGCTGAATGATGCTGCTCTTCTTATTGTTTTGCTACTGCAGCTCCCTTGCTGCTGTGCTGAAGCTGCTGTTCTTGCTGCAGTTGAGCTTGTTGCTGAAACTACTGTGCATCCCCCTAGCTGCTGCAGTTGAGCTACCCAACCCCCTCACCTTACTACACAACCCTCATACTCACTCGTTCACTCGCATACTATACAACACTCACTCACACACATATGAATATAAATCTATACATACACACATATAAATATATATATCTCTATACATACATACATACATATATAAATATAACCACTAACCAACACATATATCTATATATATATACACATCTCCACATATATATGTACCACACACACACACACACACACACACACATATATATATATATATATATATATATATATATATATATATATATATATATAACTAACTAACTATACTATACTAGTAATGCATATACACTCTCCTATCTCTCATGACCACCAACACCTCAAATGAAACATAGACATATACATAAATATACATATACATATATACCATATAACAATTATAAATATAACTTCCTAATAGCTCTAACCAAGGCAAATTGAATCTAAAATTAATAAAACAAACACATGGAGTGCACCGCACCCATATCACACTCATTCTATGATACACTTGCGATACAGCTCCACCACATAACCAAACATATCATGAAGGACACGAGCAAATCTAAAATTATAATTATGAACATTATGAAGAACTAACTAGTCAACTACGTATCCGTGTCAAAATATGACATGCTCAAATCCCCTGTGTCGGAGAAAACCTCCAAATCAATCCATATCTCCAAGTTGTCGGGATGTGGCCTATACGTATCCAATTATGGATATGACACTAGTCACACACAATCAAACATATGTCAATTTGGTCTAGTTGACCCATTGACAAATACAAGATGTGCCAATCTCGGAATTCCCCTAAAATTGACAAAAAAATACCATATAACTTTCCTCATAGGCCTCTTATGAACCTAATTATAATTCTTATGAGTAGCCTTAGCATATGGGGTGGATCCTAATGATTAAATTATAGATTTAGAGTCTAATTAGAGAGAAAAAACTAAATTATACCTATTGGGAGATAAATTTCCAATAAAATCTCTAAATTGAATGAAAAGAGCCTCCAACTTGTAGATACTTGCTCTTCCTTGTAGATCTTTACTTTCTCCTTGTAGATCCTTATTCTAATAGCCTCCAATGATGAATAGGAAATGAATTAGGAAGAAATTTGAGTAGAAATTGGTGTGGGAATGAAGAAATTGGAAGAGAAAAAATTCTAGATCTAGATTGGAATGACAAATGAAGAGAGAGAGAGTCTCTCTCGACCCCTATGGTGGACGACCCTTGTCCCTCCTCTAAGCTACTATGGAAAGTCCAAAATATCCCTTAGGGCTTGTTATGAAGAAATAATTAAGGAGGAAAGGTTCTAGTCTAATTGGTTTAACTAATTAATTCATCATCCTAATGAATGGGCTTACTATTGGGCTCAATTCTAACTAGAATTAAATATTGGTCCATGGATCTAAACTAAACTAGTTAGATCCACTACACAAGTTCAAAATCAAATCTAACATATAACAATGGATAAATAATATAATAAATAAATATTTACAATCATGTACAATATTTAATATTATATTCAAAAATAATTATACCCATGCTCAATTACCAAACTACCCTTAGTTGAAAAGTGAGGGTGATAATCCTATCCACAATAGAATCATTTTGTCCTCAAAATTAAGGAAGAAACTAACTACCAAAAGCAATCAATATAAGGAAAGAAAGAATTATACCTCACAGCTCAAACAGATATGGATATCGCTCATACATCTTGGCCTCTCGCTCCCAGGTACTCTCTCCTGGCGAGTGATGCCTCCTCGCGACGGGCACCAAAGGTGTAAATCCCCTGATTTTCAAGAGAATTTTAATTATTGGAATTTTTACATTTTCTGGAATTTTTGGAATTTTTTGAGAATTTTCTCTAATTAAATTCAGGTTCTTTAATTATTAAAGGATTTTTAACTATTATTAAATAATATGAAAATAATATTTTATGGTGTAAAATAGAAAACCAGACATAGGATAATTTTCTGGGAATTTATTGGACCCCAGATGGATTTTTAAAAAGTCCTAAAAACTATTTTAAAATTAAACCGAATTGAACCCTAAATAAACCGGGTTTATTTAATCAAACCAAATCAAACTGAACCAAACCGGTTTATTTTAATAAAACCAAATTCCTATCGGGTCGGATCCGGGTCCAACCCAGACCCGACCCATTAACCCGTAACCCGACCCGCATAGGTTTCGGATCGGGCCGGTTCCACTAGGACCCGACCCGTCCACCCGACCCGACCCGCATCTCCTGATCTCCCCCAAACCCGCTCAGTACCCGACCGTCCGCCTCCCTCCGGCCGGCCGTTACGCACCCGCCGCCGCCTGGCCTCCCGTCGCCTCCCCTTCGCCTCCCCGAACCCCCGACCCTTCCGCTCCGGCTCCCCCTCGCCGGCCGACGATCCCCCTCCCTATCTCTCCTATATATAAACCCTACCCGCCGGATATCCCAGCCACCCGCCGTAATTCTCAGACCCCGCCTCGCCGAGCCCTCGCCGCCCCGCCACCTCGCCGCTGCCACCGCCTTCCGCCCAGCTCCGCCGCAGCCCCAGCCCCTCTTCTTCTTCCTCCTCCTTCACTTCCCCCACCTCCGCCAGCAACAGTCGGACGCCGAGCCCCTGTGCCGCCTCCCTGAGCGCCACCGCCTCAAGCACTTGCCGTCCCCGGCCTCCTTCCGGCCATCTCAGCCGCCGTCGGCCATCAGAAGCCTCAGACATAGTAAACCCTAGCTGAGGACACAGCAGGACACGATTCAGCTCAGCCGGACACAGGAACAGTGTTGACACAGGACACAGTGTCGTGTCGGACACGAGTATTCGCTGATTTTTAGGCCCTGTTCAGGTATTCTTAACTTTTTGTTCGTAGCTCAGATTTCGATTCCGTGAATTGTATCGCGTAGCCTGCATGACCCTCTCGGTGCCCGGATAAACCGCTCGGGGCATCGCGTCCTGTGATGATCGCACACCGCGATCCAAAAATAGGAAAACCAACGCCCTGTTTCACCCCAAAACTGAGTACGCCCCGCCAAACGGGACAACTTGGTCGCGTGCGGTCTTCACAAATACGTGTGCGTCGTTGATCGGACGTGTAGGATTTTACAGAAGCTGATTCGGATGTGCGTGCACACCGAAATCAGTGCGTATCCGCAGACACCGCCTAGTATCCGACCATTCTAATTCTCGTTGTAACTTAGTGTACACACGTCGGATCGAGACGAAACTTACGCCATTGGACTCGTAGCAATACGCTGGTCCTGTGAGCCAAGTTTGGTTCGATTCTGAGAACTTTGACAAAATCGCGTGTCGTGGGCCCCACAGGCTCCACCTACCGGGCGATTTTGAGAACGGCTCATCAGAATCCAATTCTGGAAGTTCCGTTGGGTTTGTATCATCGTTCCTGACTTATTGACACTAAGTTGGACTGATTTGGAGACCTTTGACCCTGATGCATTTTTCGGTGCAAAGCGGCCCACATTTGGACCCCGTTTTGTCCCGAAAATGATGTTTTTGCCCTTGTCTCAAAATTGGACTCAAGGACAGGCATTCCTAGTTGGTTGATATGTTCTGGACCTGATGGTGATGTTTGTTTCAGCAGCCGGAGTACTGCCCGCAATACCAGCTGAAGCCCGAGCTACAATTGGAACAGGAAACCCAGGCAAGTGTACCTTGACATAAAATGCAGTTATTGATTCATTTTGATTCTCTTGCTTTAATTTCTATGACCGTTGTACTTGCCCTATCAAATAATTTATACTCAGGACATCTGACACAGAGCATGATACAGAATCTTCCTGATTATTCAAAGGGGTTTTGTATAGGATATAGATTTCATGACTTGAGCTTTACATTTTATCCTGACTAGTTGCATTAGTTTAATCTTGCGTAACATGAATATTGAGAACTGTGACGTGAGATTGCATTGGGTGGGGAGAGTATTACCATATCAAGGCTGAATATATAATATATTGTGTAATCTGGATGTGTCCTAGTCTCTGACATAGAGCTTTGGCACCTGTACTGGCCCTTCGAGAAAAAACTACTATGGTTTCTTCAATACTGATCTTGTAGTAGTCTCAGCCTGAGTATGACTAATAACTCTCACTTGCATTATCACTTAGCTGGTTTAATTATTTACCCAGATTTGTTTGATAGCAACATCGGCATGCCACTGTCTTAGACTTAGTAATTTCTTGTGCTTCTCTTGTATTTAACATCTTGGTTGACTTGCATGTTCATTCACTGTATTTTGGCTCGTATTCTTCTGTACCTTGTTACGTCCCGCTGAGGACCTAGTTTTGTTCCCCAGATTTAGCAGACGAGATCTACCCTGAGGTGTACGGAACAGGGGCACTACTTGGAGCAGTACCTGTAACTGAAGACGAGGTGATTGCTGAGGACTTCTCATGAACAATTGCTTCGCCATGCACAGTATTAATGGCAAATGGACTTATTTCCTGTTTATATTAAACTCTTATTTCCTGATTCTGAGAACATTGTAACAGACTTATTATCGGATTGTTCTCCGATCTTATTTTACTTTGTCTGGTTGTAGTTTAATATTTCTTTTGCTGATATTGCTATCTTATGATTGTGGATGAGAATAGTAAAACCCTGACTGATGTAATACAGCTTAAGTATGCTCGATGGATCTATTAAATTGGGTTTGTCCATCGGTGCATGCTGCTGGCCATTGCTACGTGTCCAGTCCCTCGGTATTTTGGGACTGGGGCGTGACATTGTTTTTGTGGTGGCCCATGCAGGTCTACGACTAAAATTGTTCGGTTTCAACTTAGGGACCGAACAGGCCTGCAATAAGAATAGGATCAGTTTTTAGGATCTTATCCACTTGCTTGAATTGTTTTTGATATCTGTATCGTATTCAAACTAATTTTCACTTGCATCTTGCCTTGACTCCTGTGTGCCTCTTATAGTTTATTGTTGATGCAGAGTAATGGATTCACGAGAAAACGATAAAACTCCAGCAAGAACACCAATAGGTGCTGAAACCACCTACGGAGAAGATGAAGTGACGCTATTGAGTGGAGATCCCTCGACTCACCGAAGCAGCCAAGCAGATCCGCAATCTTCTAGATTTCGGCGTAATAATATTCTACCTCTGCCCCAGTTCACTCCACAGATGCCTGTCTTTCCACCAGGCCAAGCAATGGACGGACAGCAGATATTCCAAATGTTCTACGCAATGATGCAAGCTCAGCAACAAGTCCAAACTGAGGCCCATCGTCGAGAAGCTGAGTATTTGAGGAACAGTCTAGTAAATGCACTGGAGCAGGCTAACCTACCAGCTAGACGGCAACCGACAGGCTCTATCACTGATTTCTGCCAACTGAAACCCTGTACATTTTCTGGCAAGGAGGGAGCAACAGAAGTTCATGAATGGATCACCAATATTCGGCATCAATTAGAAGCAGCTGAGCTTCCCCAGGAACGTTGGATGACTGCCATCAGAATGCAATTGACGGACAATGCTCATCACTGGTGGCTATCCGAGGAGACCAGGCTCGGACCAGACCGAATTACTTGGGAAGAGTTCTCCAGACTCTTCCAGGAGATATACATACCGGCTATCGCTCGATCAGAACTTCGGGACAAGTTCAATCGTCTCACTCAGGAAGCTATGACGGTGGAAGAGTACAACGCCGAGTTCATTCGTCTAAGTCGCTTCGCTCTTACCTTGATCCCGACAGAAGTAGAGAAGGCCGAGAAGTTTTTCGACGGACTCAATAACGAGCTACAGAAATTGATTGGATCCGTCGCACCAACTTCGTACTCGGACGTCCTTGCTGCAGCTCGACGCATGGAGCGCGTCACCAGGAGAGAAACCAGTCTGCAGAGGCCTTCCACATCAGTACCAGTCAGAGCAAACAATGGAGAAGCTGCCAAGAAACCTCATCTGCATCAAGCACCACAGGGATCTGCATCCAAAACCCTGACTCTTCCTACTTGTTATTACTGCGGCAAGACAGGCCATGTGGAGAAGGAGTGTAGACGTAAACACGGACTATGCTTAGGTTGCGGATCCAGACAGCATGCAGTGAGGGACTGCCCTGAGCGTAGAGAAGCACCAAGAGCGAACCAACAAGCTCTACCAGCACCAGGAGGACATCAACCAAGGCCACCCTTGGTACTTCAAGCAGCACCCTACCAGCAAGCCCAGCAACAGCAGAGAGCACCGCCTCAAGGACGCGGCCAAGTTTTCGCAATGACTGTGGGAGACGCGCAGAACCATGGAGTTGCTAATGCGAGTAAGTCTTTATAGTTGTTCTGTTTCTAGCATTGCTTTAGTTGTGCCTGCTGGTTCGTGACCCCAGACTTGACCTGATAACCTTAACCTGATAATTTTAACTTGCTAACAATTGATAACCTAGTTTTGAACTTGCTAAATAACCTAGAATTGTTAATCTATTATGTTTTAAAGAATAACCTAGAATGTTCTATAACTGATAACCAAATAAGTTTTAAAGGATAAAATTAGTTTTCTAAAATTTTAATTTTTAGATTTCCCACATTTGGGGAATAGCATAAATTCCACTGCTTAGGGAAATGATTTTTCCCATGTGTTCAAGCCCTGAACCTTAATTTTCTTTATTGTATTGTGATTCGAATAAAATTGGTAACCGTGTCATCTCTGTTGACCGGTTATTCTTTGATTGCGAGGACGCAATCCTCTTAAGGGGGGTAGATTGTAAACCCCCTAATTTTCAAGAGAATTTTAATTATTGGAATTTTTACATTTTCTGGAATTTCTGAAATTTTTTGAGAATTTTCTCTAATTAAATTCAGGTTCTTTAATTATTAAAGGATTTTTAACTGTTATTAAATAATATAAAAATAATATTTTATGGTGTAAAATAGAAAACCAGACATAGGATAATTTTTTGGGAATTTACCCCAGATGGATTTTTAAAAAGTCCTAAAAACTATTTTAAAATTAAACCGAATTGAACCCTAAATAAACCGGGTTTATTTAATCAAACCAAATCAAACTGAATCAAACCGGTTTATTTTAATAAAACCAAATTCCTATCGGGTCGGATCCGAGTCCAACCCAGACCTGACCCATTAACCCGTAACCCGACCCGCATAGGTTTCGGATCGGGCCGGATCCGCTAGGACCCGACCCGTCCACCCGACCCGACCCGCATCTCCTGATCTCCCCCAAACCCGCTCAGCACCCGACCGTCCGCCTCCCTCCGGCCGGCCGTTACGCACCCGCCGCCGCCTGGCCTCCCGTCGCCTCCCCTTCGCCTCCCAGAACCCCCGACCCTTCCGCTCCGGCTCCCCCTCGCCGGCCGACGATCCCCCTCCCCATCTCTCCTATATATAAACCCTACTCGCCGGATATCCCAGCCACCCACCGTAATTCTCAGACCCTGCCTCGCCGAGCCCTCGCCGCCCCGCCACCTCGACGGTGCCACCGCCTCCCGCCCAGCTCCGTCGCAGCCCCAGCCCCTCTTATTCTTCCTCCTCCTTCACTTCCCCCGCCTCCGCCAGCAACAGTCGGATGCCGAGCCCCTGTGCCGCCTCCCTGAGCGCCGCCGCCTCCAGCACTCGCCGTCCCCGGCCTCCTTCCGGCCATCTCAGCCGCCGTCGGCCATCAGAAGCCTCAGACACAGTAAACCGTAACTGAGGACACAGCAGGACATGATTCAGCTCAGCCGGATACAGGAACAGTGTTGACACAGGACACAGTGTCGTGTCGAACACGAGTATTCGCTGATTTTCAGGCCCTGTTCAGGTATTCTTAACTTTTTGCCCGTAGCTCGGATTTCAATTCCGTGAATTGTATCGCGTAGCCTGCATGACCCTCTCGGTGCCCGGATAAACCGCTCGGGGCATCGCGTCCTGTGATGATCGCACACCGCGATCCAAAAACAGGAAAACCAACCCCCTGTTTCACCCTGAAACTGAGTACGCCCCGCCAAACGGGACGACTTGGTCGCGTGTGGTCTTCACAGATACGTGCGCATCGTTGATACGGACGTGTGAGATTTCGCAGAAGCTGATTCGGATGTGCGTGCACACCGAAATCAGTGCGTATCCGCAGACACCTCCCAGTATCCGACCATTCTGATTCTCGTTGTAACTTAGTGTACACACGTCGGATCGAGACGAAACTTGCGCCATTGGACTCGTAGAAATACGCTGGTCCTGTGAGCCAAGTTTGGTTCGATTCTGAGAACTTTGACAAAATCGCGTGTCGTGGGCCACACAAGCTCCATCCAACGGACGATTTTGAGAATGGCTCATCGAAATCCAATTCTGGAAGTTCTGTTGGGTTCGTATCATCGTTCCTGACTTGTTGACACTAAGTTGGACTAATTTAGAGACCTTTGATCCTGACGCATTTTTTGGTGCAAAGCGGCCCACATTTGGATCCCGTTTTGTCCCGAAAATGACATTTTTGCCCTTGTCTCAAAATTGGACTCAAGGACAGGCGTTCCTAGCTGATTGATATGTTCTGGACCTGATGGTGATATTTGTTTCAGCAGCCGGAGTACTGCCCATAATACCAGCTGAAGCCCGAGCTACAATTGGAACATAAAATCCAGGCAAGTGTACCTTGCCATAAAATGCAGTTATTGATTCATTTTGATTCTCTTGCTTTAATTTCTGTGACCGTTGTACTTGCCCTATCAAATAATTTATACTCAGGACACCTGACACAGAGCATGATACAGAATCTTCCTGATTATTCAAAGGGGTTTTGTATAGGATATAGATTTCATGACTTGAGCTTTACATTTTATCCTGACTAGTTGCATTAGTTTAATCTTGCGTAACATAAATATTGAGAACTGTGATGTGAGATTGCATTAGGTGGGGAGAGTATTACCATATCAAGGCTGAATATATAATATATTGTGTAATCTGGATGTGTCCTAGTCTCTGACACAGAGCTTTGGCACCTGTACTGGCCCTTCGAGAAAAAACTGCTATGGTTTCTTCAATACTGATCCTGTAGTAGTCTCAGCCTGAGTATGACTAATAACTCTCACTTGCATTATCACTTAGCTGGTTAATTATTTACCCAGATTTGTTTGATAGCAACATCGGCATTCCACTGTCTTAGACTTAGTAATTTCTTGTGCTTCTCTTGTATTCAACATCTTGGTTGACTTGCATGTTCATTCACTGTATTTTGGCTCGTATTCTTCTGTACCTTGTTACGTCCCGCTGAGGACCTGGTTTTGTTCCCTAGATTTAGCAGACGAGATCTACCCTGAGGTGTACGGAACAGGGGCACTACTTGGAGCAGTACCTGTACCTGAAGACGAGGTGATTGCTGAGGACTTCTCATGAACAATTGCTTCGCCATGCACAGTATTAATGGCAAATGGACTTATTTCCTGTTTATATTAAACTCTTATTTCCTGATTCTGAGAACATTATAACAGACTTATTATCGGATTGTTCTCCGATCTTATTTTACTTTGTCTGGTTGTAGTTTAATATTTCTTTTGCTGATATTGCTATCTTATGATTATGGATGAGAATAGTAAAACCCTGACTGATGTAATACAGCTTAAGTATGCCCGATGGATCTATTAAATTGGGTTTGTCCATCGGTGCATGCTGCTGCCATTGCCACATGTCCAGTCCCTCGGTATTTTGGGACTGGGGCATGACAAAAGGAATGGTCTGGATCCTCAGCATCTTCTCTCTCTGATCTAGAATCTCAATTGGCTACTCTAGATAGCTAAGAGTAGGGCCCTCCTCGATCTTTAAGTGATCCAACACATAACTAGGATCTGCTATGTACCTTCTCAGCTGTGACACATGGAACACGTTGTGTACTCCCTCCAATGCGGGTGGCAAGTCTAGTCTGTAGACAACTGCACTGACTCCCTCAAGAATACTGAAAGATCTGATGAATCGCGGACTAAGCTTTCCGCCTCCACCGAAATAAATCGTGCCACGGGTCAGAGAAATTCTAAAGAAAAGTAGACCACCAACCTAGCACGAAATACAGCCTTAGCACTCTAACAAAAAAATAAGCAATCACAAACAATATAAAACAAAATCTATACCTCAAACTCCAATGGCCTCCGGTGGCTATCGGCCCAATGTTTGTCCTGCGCCACCCGAAGTCTATCCCTGATAAGCTTCACTTTCTCAGCTGCATCTACTACCATCTCTGGTCCCAATAAGGCTCTCTCACCAACATCATCCCATGATAACAGAGTGTGGCATCTTCGCCCATACAATACTTCAAATGGTGATATCTCAATATTGGCTTTGTAGCTGCTGTTGTAAAAAAACTCTACCAAGTGAAGATGTTCCTCCCAAGAATCTCCAAAATCTAAAACACAGGTGCATAGCATTTCCTCAAGAATCCGAATAGTTTTCTGTGACTGCCCGTCTGTCTAAGGGTTATATGCGGTACTGAACTTGAGCTGAGTGCGCAAGCTAGCTTGCAAACTCCTCCAGAAATGGGATACAAAATGACTATCCCGATCCGAGACTATGCTCACAGGAACACCATGCAATTTGACTATCTGTCGCACATACATCTCCACGAGCTTCTCTGTAGACGTACCCACTTTGAATGAAAGAAAGTGGGCTGATTTGGTCAACCGGTCTACGATGACCCAAATTGTATCTTTACCTCCTAGAGAGCGTGGAAGCCATAAAATAAAGTCCATCATCACATGCTCCTATTTTTACTTTGAAATGGGTAAAGGCTGAAGCAATCCACCTGGCCTATGTCTCTCCGCCTTTACCTGCTGGCAAAGCAAACGTCAAGATATGAAGCTAGCTATCTGTTGCTTCATACCATACTGCCAAACATGCTCTCTCATATCCCTATATATCTTGTTGGCACCTGGATGTATAGAGTATTGAGATCAATGCGGCTCTTGAAGAATCTTCTCGCGCAAAGCTCCACTCGGCACACACAATCTAGTACCGTGCCGTAATAATCCATCATCTGAAATACTGAAGTCCTTTGCCAACCCTATCCAGACTTGTGCTTTAATGCTCCTCAGAGACTTATCCTCGAATTATGCAGCTTTGATCTGGTCCATCATTCTGACAGTACCTGAAGTCTTCCATATCTGTGCTGCAACTCCAGGAACTAATATCTCAATACCCAAACTATCAAGATCGGCCAATAAATTTCTGTCCCTCATCAAATATATAGCCACTAGATACCTGCTCAAGGCATCCATGACTACGTTGGCCTTCCCTGGATGGTATTGTAAAGCAATATCGAAGTCCTTCATCAACTCCAACTACCACCGCTGCCTCATGTTGAGCTTTTTTGTGTAAATATGTACTTCAAGCTCTTATGGTCTGTAAAGATCTCTACCCGCTCTCCATACACGTAGTGCTTCCATAGTTTAAGATCAAAAATAACTGCTGTCAAATCTAAGTTATGGGCAGGGTAATTCTTCCTATGTGGACGTAATTTTCTGGAAGCATAGGAAATTATCTTCTCATTCTACTACAACACATAACCCAAACCCTTACCCGATGCATCACTATATATAGAAAATCCTCATGCCCCTGATGGCAATGTCAAAATTGGAGCTGTAGTCAACCTCTTCTTTAGCTTCATAAAAGCAAACTGATAATCCTCAGTCCAGACGAACTCCACGTCCTTCCTAGTTAGTCTAGTCATCAGCTCCGTAATCCTGAAAAAATCCTGAATAAATCTCTGATAATAGCCTGCCAATCCAAGAAAACTTCTGATCTCCGCTACTGAACTCGGGGTAGACCATGACTCAACTGCTGAAATCTTCTTCGGTTCTAATGAGATTATATCTACTGTAATCACATGTCCGAGGAATTCAACCTTATCAAGGAAGAACTCACAGTTCTAAAGTTTGCCATATAGCTTCTCCTTCCTGAGGGTCTCCAGAACAATCCTCAGGTGCTTCTCGTGCTCCTCCGAGGTCTTCGAATATATCAGTATATCATTAATGAATACTACCATAAACTGATCCAAGTATTGATGAAACACCTTATTCATCAGGTTCATGAATATCGTTGGGGCATTAGTCAACTCAAACGGCATCACTAAGAACTCAAACTGCCTATACCGAGTCCTGAAAGTTGTCTTCGGAATGTATTCCTTCTTCATTTTCACCTGGTGGTACCCTGACCTCAAGTCTATCTTTGAGAATACCTTCGTTCCGCTCAACTGATCAAATAAATTGTTAATCCTTGGCAACGAATATTTGTTCTTGATAGTAAGGTTATTGAGTGCTCTATAGTCAATACACATGCATACCGATCCATCCTTTTTGGTACAAATAATACTGGAGTACCCCATGGTGATGAACTGGAGTGGATGAAACCCTTGTCATGCAACTCATCCACCTGCTTCATTAACTCCTCCAGTTCGCTGTTGTTCACTCTATAGATGTACTGTGATATTAGCTCTGTGCCTGGCACCAAATCTATAGAGAACTCCATATCTCTATCCGATGGTATCCCCGATAACTCCTCCAAAAAAATCCATATACTCCATAATCAATGGATGTGGCAGCTCTTGTTCTTCTACTAAAGCTCCACATAAGTCACATTCGCTCTCCTCTGCTACTCCTTTGATGAACTCAAACTTTGGATCTCCTGGCGCCTGGAATAAAACTCTACCTTCTCGACAATCGATATTAGCATGATGCTACTCAACCAATCAATCCCGACTACTATATCGTAGCAAGAAAGTGGCATTATGAGTAGACATATGCTCAATACTCGGCCTCCTAAAGAAAATCTTTGAACCTTACAAACATCACTGACCAGGATAATGCCACCCCCGGTTATGATCTTGCAAGTACTATCCAATGGTTCAGCCTCAAGGTGATGTTTCAAAGTAAAAGATACAGATATAAAACTATGAGAAGAATCTAAATTAAATAAAGCATGATCTGGAAAAGAATCAAGATAGACTGAACCTGAGATAACATCACCGACTGGCTCCTCGTCCTCGACGATTAACGCAAAAGCTTGCCCCTGTCGCTGGTATTTGTGGTAGAAAATGAAAGAATGAAAATGTATTCAAGATAGAGTTTACACGAAACCCGCCTTCCTTGGTATACAAACAAACTTGTACAATTTGATCCTATACGAGGATATGGGAGTACAATTTATTTAATCTGGGTAAATATTGCTATAGGTGTCTGATCTGCAGTCGATCACTTTAGCCCTTGGACTACACGATGATGAAGAAGTGCCGTAGAAGACATGAAGCAGCTTTGAAGGTTGCAAAAGAGGGTGGATGTACGATGCCAAAGTCGTCGATCCCTACTCTTTGCCTGAGCTCCGGATACTCTCTCTCTCTCTCTCTCTCTCTCTCTCTCTCTTGACCTCTGGTTCGGTCTTTCTTGGAAGTTCGACCTTGGATCTGATATTGGTTTTCTTGACCAATTTTTTGACCTTGTTCCTCATTGATAGAGGTCTCTATTTATAGAGTTTTAGTGACAGTGACCACTCCGTCGGTGTAGAAACCGAGGAGTAGAAAGTACAGCACCCTTTTACACAACGGTTAAAATAACCAATGCCTGCGTATAGATGATCCTTTGAATGAGCGTGTGACGCGGGTCCAACTAAGGGACAAAACGCGTATAATCGCTACGAAGATCACGGTGTAGAAGCCACGTAGGTAGGTATCCCTCGTATAGAAGAGGTGGGCGTAGAAGCCAATGTCTGTCACCATGGCGCAGAAGCCAAGTAGGCATAGAAGCCAAAATAGGCGTAGAAGCCGAGTGGTCATAGAGGCCGAGTGGGCATAGAAGCCAAATGGTCGTAGAGGCCGAGTGGGCGTAGAAGCCAAATAAGCACAGGAGTTGAATGGGCGTAGAAGCCGCTGCGCACCGTGCCAGAGTGCTGATATGGACGTCTTAGCTGGATTATGGCTTTTGAAGATATAATCAAATCTCATGCATTAAATGCAGAGATTTGCCACCATCCTGTGCATTAAATGTGGAGGCATATTTTTGAAGGTCTGCAGCCCTTCTGCGCATTAGTCGCAGAGACGTGTCTTGAGAAACTGTCACCGCTCTGTGCTTTAGACGTAGAGACATGCCTCGAGCAACTATCATCGCTCTGTGCATTAGACGTAGAGACGTGCCTCGAGCAACTGTCATCGCTCTGTGCATTGGTCGTAGAGACGTGCCTCGAGCCCCGTACGGAGTGCAGCTTTTGATGTGGCAGGCGGTTTGTCTACTGCAGAGGGTAAACAGCTCATGTCTGCCTGTGTAAAACAAGGCAGCGTATCCCTTCGTGCACGTAAAAGCAGTTTATGCAAAGGAGATGGCGGTAAATGACATCCTGGGTCGCAGTGTCGTGCCATCATTATAGCCGTCGTCTGGGTAGTCGAGCAGTATCCCTGGGTAGTCGAGCAGTATCCCTTTGTCAGAAGTCCAGACGTCAGGTTCATTGCAGTATCTGACAGGTTCACTTTAGATAATACGAAGCGTCTCTCGTACACTTCAATGTTGTATTGCAAGAGGATGGGTTTCACGCCCAGGAGTCGATGAAGCACCCTGTTTACGCTGAATCGGTTTGGACGTACTGCCTTACGTTGAGCTTATATTTCATGCTGTGTTTGGCGGAGAAAGCTCTGTTGCACGCTTGATGGCTCTGAAGGCCTCTGTTTACGCTGCTCTGCATCAATATGCTGCGTATAGCCATCCAGCGTGTTTTTTATGCTTCTATTCAGAGGTAGTATGAATGTGATAGACTCTTGATAACCTTTTAGCAGGACATATCTATTCAGAGGTCATACGGACATGATAGAATATGACCCAACTAGTTTCATTTTGGAAGTAGTTTTGTCAGAATTGAGATTCTTGCTATATTCCACTTAAGCAGAGTAGGTTAAGCATAGTACCTTTTCAGGAATTTATCGTTGATAGGAGCCATTAACAGGTCTCCATTAGGCTGGGCTAACCGGTAAGCGCCGTTTGAGAAAGTTGTCTCGATCACATAAGGGCCTTCCCACTTGGGCTGGAATTTGCCTTTACTCCTGTGAGTAAGGATCATCGGCCTTCTTACGACTAAAACTAGCTCGCCGACTTTGAACACTCTTTTCTTTACTTTATGATTGAAAGCTTCGGAAATGCGTGCTTGGTAGAGCGCGATGCGCTGTTGAGCTTGGAGGTATTTCTCGTCTAATCCTTCTAGCTCTTGAAGCCTTAACAGGTTATTCTTTTCTTGAGTCAGCTCATTAGTCACGGCTATCCTGAGCGACAGGATCTGGATTTCAAGGGGAGAACTGCTTCGCTCCCGTAGACCAGTGAAAATGGGGTACAACCTGTCGGTGTTCGTACCATTGTGCGGTATGCCCAGAGGCATTCGCCCAGCTTCTCATTCCAATCTCTTTTGTTTGAAGAGACGAACTTCTTCAAGAGTTTGATAATGGTTTTGTTGAAAGCTTCCACCAAACCATTAGCAGCTGGATAATACGCCGTAGAGGCAATATTATGTATCCGATTTTTATCGCAAAATTAATGAAACGCTTGGCTGATGAACTGAGACCCATTGTCATGAATTATCCTTCGGGGAATCCCAAAGCGATAAATGACGTGATGCTTGATGAAGTTGATTACATTAGACGCTTTTACCTCAGCAAGAGGGATTGTCTCTACCCATTTGGAGAAGTAATCCGTGATGGCCAGTATGAACCGGTGACCTCTGGAAGAAGATGGGTGAATAGGACCAATGATATCCATACCCCATGCTTCGAAAGGCCAGGATACAACCGTAGGATGTAGATATTCAGACGGTTGATGTATGAAGTCTGCATGAACCTGATAGGCTCTGCATTGTCTTGCATAGTTGATCACGTCTGCGATCATGGTGGGCCAGTAATAGCCCATTCTCCTGATACGATCCTGTAGCTTAGGACCAGCTTGATGCGCTTCGCACATGCCGTTGTGAGCTTCCCGGATAATCTGCTGTGCTTCGTCGTTAGAGAGACATCTCAATAGCAGTCCGTCGTAGGTCCGGCGATATAGGCATTGTGAAGATGCATCGAAGTAGAAGCGTAATGATCGTCTTTTGACGGATACTGCTTCTTTGGGGTCCTCTGGCAAGATTCTGTAAGCGACAAAATCTATGAAGGGACTTCTCCAGTCTCTTCTAGGGGGATCTGTGTTCACAGCGTAGCTGCGTTCTATGTAAAAGTTGTTCTTCACACAGAATAAATCTCTGTTAAGAAGGATTACCGAATCCTGCCTTCTTATAGGAGTGGCTAAATCCGCAGCTAGACTGGCTAGGGCATCAGCTTCCAGATTCTGAGATTGAGGTAGATGCTCTAGGAAGAACCCTTTGAATACCATGGCTATCTCGACCGTTGCTTGGTGATAGGGGATGAGGTTTGGATTTCGGACTTCATATATTCCCCTGACTTGATTGACGATAAGCAGAGAATCACCGAAAGCTTCCAGGGACTCGACCCCCAGCTCTTTGGCGACTTGGAGCCCGATTAGTAGAGCATTGTACTCTGCCACATTGTTGGAGCATGGCTCGCTAAGAGAATATGCTCGGTAGATGACGAGTTTATCAGGAGTGACCAGGACGATTCCTACCCCTGAAACCACGTTTCCCTTGGGACCAGTCCTAGAGGCGCCGTCGAAGAACAGTTGCCATGCGTCACTTTCCATTATGGAATTACATTCTGCAACTTCGTCAGGGATGTCCTGGTATAATTTGGAGGCCTCCGAGATCGGATGAGAAGCTAGGAAGTCGGCCAGCGCTTAGCCTTTGTTGGACTTCTGTGGGACGTATACCATGTCATATGGTGTTAACAGCATCGCCTAAGTCGCGAGTCGGGAATTAAGAGCACTTGGCTTGCTCATCAGTACTCGAAGAGGGTTGATCCTGGAGATGATATGAATAGTCTGGCCGGTGACATAGTGCCGCGTCTTCTGGATAGCGAACATCAGAGCCAAGCATTATTTCTCCACTGGGTTGTACCGGTGTTCGGCTCCGACCATCATCCTGCTGAGGTAGTAGATAGCCTGTTCATGACCCATATCGTTCTTCTGTACGAGAAGAGCTCCTAGCGAATGATCCATCGCTCGGACGTACAGCAAGAATGGTCTTCCCATGACGGGAGGCACCAGAACTGGCGGACTGGTGAGGTAGCGTTTGATATCTCCGAACGCTTGTTGACAGGTTTTGTCCCATACGAAGGATACACCTTTCTTCATGAGATGCGAAAAGGGCTGACATCTTCCCGAGAGGTTGGATATGAATCTCCGGATATAAGCCAGACGGCCTTGAAATCCCCGGAGTTCCCTCAGATTGCGGGGAGTCGCATTTCTACGATGGCCTGGACTTTGTCAGGGTCCACTTGGACGCTTTTGGCGGTAATGACAAATCCTAGGAATTTGCCACTAGATACACCCAGAAAAGAATTCGTAGGGTTCATCTTGAGTTGATGTTGGCGCATTAACTCGAATACCGTCCTCAAGTCTTGAATGTGATCATCTTTGATACGGCACTTGACGGCTATGTCGTCCACGTAACATTCTACTATTTTACGTAAATGCTCATGGAATATGTTACTCATAGCCCGTTGGTATGTAGCCCCGGCGTTCTTCAATCTGAAGGGCATGACCGTATAGCAATATACCCCCAACGGTGTCCGGAAGGCAGTGTGCTTCTCGTCTTCGGGATACATCTTGATCTGATTGCATCCTGAGAATCCGTCCATAAAAGACATGCGTTCAAAACTGCAGGTATTATCGATCATGATGTCCGTGATGGGAAGAGGGAACTCATCCTTGGGGCAGGCCGCATTCAGATCTCGGTAATCGATACAGATACGTATTTTCCTATTTTTCTTCATGACTGGGACAACGTTGGCGACCCAGTCGGGATGTTGTTCTTTTCGGATGAAATCGTAGGCTATCAACTTCTTGACTTCAGCTTCGATGGCGTCCATCATATCCGGGCGGAACCGGCGTTGGTGCTGCTTCACAGGCTTTGAGTCGGTCAATATGTTGAGTTTGTGAGTAGCCACCTTTGGGTCAAGGCCCGGCATGTCCTCATAATCCCATGCAAAGACGTTGATATACTCTTTTATCAGCTGGATAACTTCTTCCCTTTCAGCTGGGTGAAGATTGTTACTGATAAATATCGGCTTTGGCGAAAGTTTACCCCCAACATCAACCTGGATAACTTCGTCTTTGGTGGGAGGTTCCCTTTGCTCGAAGCAGAATTCCTACTGCGTATCCATTTGTTGGGCCCAAGAGTCATTCTCAAACGGCCCAGGATCCTGTTCATCTGCTTCAAAGGGATCTGCCACTACCATATTCACTGATAGTGTTTGTTCGAGAGCATCAGGTGGACCAGAGGGCGACGAGCCGTTCTGAGAAGAGGAAAAGATGTCCTCATCTGACTTGGAAGTCGTAAGGGAGGTGGCATACCCTAACCCGAAACGAGTTTGTTGATAGCGGGGGTCGCCGCGCAGCGGCGTTCGTCTGCCTCTTCCGTAGTTGAGGCCTGGCTTCAACTTCAAATCATAACCCATATTTGGTATAATTTTTAACGCTTGCGGGCTATATCTGTGGATTTGTATTCTGCTAGTTTCAGACTCGCAAAATTCTTTCTGTATGATCGGGCTGCTTCGTATGCGACCGAAGACTATTGGATGTTGGTCGTCGCCAGTTGGAGGGATAATAAATATGGAATCTTTACGTGGTCTACTTGTCATGACGATATTAGATGTTGAAGCATCCTCCCACAAGATCTCCCCGCGTTTGACCGTTAGGGGAACTGAAGCCTGTTTATGACCTTCGTCTTTGCGTTCCTGGATCAGATAATTGCGTAAGTCAGGAGGAGTTGCAGAAGAAGACGACGGCTTGTTCCTTCTGTTCCCATCAGTGGGCATGCAGAGATTGGGCACCATGGTTTCCCTGTGCTACATGTGTACAACAGGTTGGCCATCTGGGTGGCGGATAATCCCCGGGGAGGGTGTCTTTACTCAACTTGAGCTTGCTTTACGCCGTGGGACTTCGCCTGGCGTAATTTAGAGATTTTCTCAGACTGGCGTAAAGCTGAAGAGGTCCTCAGTCGGCCATCGGCTTCTCGCATAATCCGGAGGGTAGGCAGATTGCTCTCTCGCTGGCGTAAAGGCCGAGAAGTTGAGTACTCTGCCGCTTGCTTTCTCTTGCGGTGATCACAGCGCTCATCTGGTTCCTCGTAGAGGTCAGATGTTGTCTTACGCATGGAGCATGATTTGTACTTCCGATTTGGCGCTGAGGCATCATCAGAAGTTTTGTCTATACCACGCGTAGCGGGAGACTGGTTTTTACGCGTAGATCGCAGTGGATACTTCTGGGTTAGCGCTGAGGCTTTGCCCAAAGTTTTGTCTGTACCGCACGTAGCGGGAGACTGGTTTCTACGTGTAGAGCGTAGTGGATACTTCTGGGTTAGCGCTGAGGCTTTGCCCGAAGTTTCGTTTGTACCGTGCGTAGCAGGAGACCGAATTTTACGTGCAGGGCACGGAGGGAGCAATGCTACAACCTCATTGGTCGGAGAGATTGGAGAGATCAGAGAGTCCACAGGAATGGTAGAGGATGTCTTGGGCATCCAGACCTTGCGCAGCTTCCTGTTGTCTTGGACGGAGAGAGGGTGAGAGCTACCCCGGTTCGAAGCATGTCTTCGTAGGCAGACTGGTCGAATTGGACGACCAGTGTCTTCTTCATGGTTCCTACAGATACCGTATCGTATTGAGCAATTACTTCCTCATCAGAAGAGAAAGACGTCCCCAGCAGAGTCGCCATCTTGTTTGTGGTGGAAAACGAAAGAATAAAAATGTATTCAAGATGGGGTTTATACGAAACCCGCCTTCTTTGGTTTACAAACAAACTTGTACAATTTGATCCTATACGAGGATGTGGGAGTACAATTTATTTAATCTGGGAAAATATTGCTATAGGTGTCTGATCTGCAGTCGATCACTTTAGCCCTTGGACCACACGAAGATGAAGAAGTGCCGTAGAAGACAGAAAGCAGCTTCAAAGGTTGCAAAAAAGGGTGAATGTACGATGCCAAAGTCGTCGATCCCTACTCTTTGCCTGAGCTCCGGATTCTCTCTCTCTCTCTAGACCTCTGGTTCGATCTTTCTTGGAAGTTCGACCTTGGATCTGATATTGGTTTTCTTGACCAATTTTTTGACCTTGTTCCTCATTAATAGAGGTCTCTATTTATAGAGTTTTAGTGACAGTGACCACTCCGTCGGTATAGAAACCGAGGAGTGGAAAGTACATCACCCTTTTACACAACGGTTAAAATAACCAATGCCTGCGTATAGATGATCCTTTGAATGAGCGTGTGACGTTGGTCCAACTAAGGGACAAAACACGTATAATCGCTATAAAGATCATGGTATAGAAGCCACGTAGGTAGGTATCCCTCGTGTAGAAGAGGTGGGCGTAGAAGCCAATGTCTGTCACTATGGCGTAGAAGCCAAGTAGGCATAGAAGCCGAAATAGGCGTAGAAGCCGAGTGGTCATAGAGGCCGAGTGGGCGTAGAAGCCAAATGGTCGTAGAGGCCGAGTGGGCGTAGAAGCCAAGTGAGCACAGGAGTTGAATGGGCGTAGAAGCCGCTGCGCACCGTGCCAGAGTGCTGATGTGGACGTCTTAGCCGGATTTACGGCTTTTGAAGATATAATCAAATCTCTTGCATTAAATGCAGAGATTTGCCACCATCCTGTGCATTAAATGTGGAGGCGTATTTTTGAAGGTCTGCAGCCCTTCTGCGCATCAGTCGCAGAGACGTGTCTTGAAAAACTGTCACCGCTCTGTGCTTTAGACGTAGAGACGTGCCTCGAGCAACTGTCATCGCTCTGTGCATTAGACGTAGAGACGTGCCTCGAGCAACTGTCATCGCTCTGTGCATTGGTCGTAGAGACGTGCCTCGAGCTCCGTACGGAGTACAGCTTTTGATGTGGCAGGCAGTTTGTCTACTGCAGAGCGTAAACAGCTCATGTCTGCCTATGTAAAACAAGGCAGCGTATCCCTTCGTGCACATAAAAGCAGTTTACACAAAGGAGATGGCGGTAAATGACAGCCTGGGTCGCAGTATCGTGCCATCATTATAGCCGTCGTCTGGGTAGTCGAGCAGTATCCCTGGGTAGTCGAGCAGTATCCCTTTGTCAGAAGTCCAGACGTCAGGTTCATTGCAGGATCTGACAGGTTCACTTCAGAGAATACGAAGCGTCTCTCGTACACTTCAATGCTGCGTTGCAAGAGGATGGGTTTCACGCCCAGGAGTCGATGAAGCACCCTGTTTACGCTGAAGCGGTTTGGACGTACTGCCTTATGTTGAGCTTATCTTTCATGCTGTGTTTGGCAGAGAAAGCTCTGTTGCACGCTTAATGGCTCTGAAGGCCTCTGTTTACGCTGCTCTGTATTAATATGCTGCGTATAGCCATCCAGCGTATTTTTCATGCTTCTACAGCTGGGCACCTCTCTGCAGCTGCTAGTACTGAGCGAACTGCTGCTATTGTGGTTGTAGAGGGGGTCCTCTCTATTGTCCCACTGGTGGTCTCGCAGGTGCTCTCTATGCCTGAGCTCCGCCCTGAGCTGGACGAGCTAGAACTTTAGGACAAACTCTCAACTGATGGTCGCCTAATTTGCAGAATAAGCATTGGCCCAATCTCATCCTGCATGCATCCCATCCATGTCCTTGCTTCTTACATAAAGTGCAAGGAATAGCTTCCCTCTGGATCTGGTGTATCTGTTGTACCGGTGCTCTAGCTGGTCCATGATACTGCTGCCTCAGATGCTAGAAATGCCTCTGGTACTGCTGCTGAAAATGAGGCTGCTTCATTGGACCCGTGTTGGTACTGGATCCTCCTGTGTCTCTCGGCCTCTTAGAGCCAAGCTCTAGATCATCCTCTGCCCTCTGTGCCCACTTCAGAATCTCCTCAAAAGTAGCGGTGGGATCTCCATTCGTATATGATTTAATCTCCCCTATTTAGGACCTTTCTGAACTTTTTGGCTCTTCCTCTAAGGTTCTGACCCTCCACAAAATGGTCTAATCTATAATACACTGCCATATAATCATCCACCGTCATACCTCCCTGAACAAGGTACTAAAACTGGCTCTCTAGAGATGTCAGAGCCACATTTGGAAAGAATTTTTCCTTGAAGAGCTCTTTGAAAGCTTCCCAAGTAAGTCCTGGCACTGAGATCCTGGGATCTGTCCTGAACCTAGTCAACACAATATCGAACATCGTGCTCCCCGCGGCCTCTATCTGCAACCTCTCTAAAATCTGTGCCAGCCGCAGGTTCCGCTCAATGTCTTCTATCCAATCATCAGCATAAATGATCCCTTCAGTGCCTTTAAAGTCCTTCGGCCCCATCCTTTTGAAGTCTATTATGGTCCTTGGCCTCGGCTGCTATAGGGTAGACTGAAGTGATGCCTTTTGTGGCTGGACTAAGGCGGCTCTCTCAACTGCTGTGAGCATAATCTGGTGAGCATCCTAAATGCTCTACTGTATAACCTCTAACTAATGCTGCTGCGCCTCCATCATCTGCTGAAAGAGCATAAATATCTGCGTCTGATTGACTGCAGATGGTGGGGGTGGAAGATCCCCTAAAATTATCGGCGCTGCCCTCTGTACCAAAGGTGGAGCACCTCAAAAAGCTGCTGTATAAATGCCTACCACGATCGGTGAAACTGACCTCTGGAATATAGCAGATGGAACAACGTCTGATGGTGCTACCCTCATAGGCGATGAAGTGACTGACCGCGCTGACATGGCACCTGAATGCTGGAAACGCATCTTCGACGGCATCCTGAAGATATATGGAATAAAGAAATCAATATTGAGTAAGATATGATATCATCAAAGAAGGACATATTTATTCAAAGCAACATTCAATAGATAAGGATAGCAAAACTGATATTGGAAAGTATTTCCTAGTTGTGATTAAGTATACTCTCAGCCTATATCCTATATCCTAAATCAGGCTCGTAGCAGTACTCTAGATGTGCGCTACTACGATATCGCTCTAATTACGATAGTTCGACCTGCATGGGCCACCACTAAAAATGTATCACAACCCGCACCCGGATATTCGGACACGAGTACGTGGGTACGTCCAGCCTACGCCGCAGCATCGATGGTAGAACGTTGTTTGGTCAACTCTAACTAACTAAACATCTCAACAATATATATATATATATATATATATATATATATATATATATATATATATATATATATATATATATGATACCTGTCAATTATCTCAACTCCAAAACAAGAAACAATATGGAATCTCACGAATATAACTATACTCAATCATAATACAAACTAAGGAAGATAGAGCACAAATAGAATAACGAAGAAAAGAATCAAGATAAAATCCACAAGTCTGAAATAATATATATGCCATGAATATCAATAAAAGTCTAATACAAGTCCACCAAAATAAAATAAACCTCATCAAGCTCTGGTACTAAGTCCTCCTGGTCTATAAGAGTATCCTCTAAAGGTATGCCCTCCTGCGGTCCGTAGAATGTAAGACACTGATCTATGAGACAATCATCTAAAAAAAATATCCAGTCAGGGTTGGAGCAAAGTACATACCTCTGAAAGCAGTTTTAAATATATAATCGAGCATAGAAAATAGATAATAGAAAAGAATACAAGATAACTAAATAATAGAATAAAATGAAATAGAGTGAACAGATAATGTACTAGAATGAAGAACATGCAATAGAATAACTACAATAAAAAGGAATAACTGAAATCTAACCAATATACCTTGGAATACAAGTTCATTATGTGATCAGTTTAGGTTGAACACGAATATAATAAGGTAACTCGATTACAAGTGTGGTATATAATCAACATATACATGCATACACTAGGGATTGATCACATAATCAACTCCTACTCCTCCATCCCCAATTAATACCAATGGATCCAATCATGACACGTTACAAACATGAATATGGGCACACTGAATACGAGCTGTGTGTGTACACGAATATAAGCACACTGAACACAAGCAGTATATGAACACAAAATACAATAAATTAATACCCAATACACACGATAAAATATATGTGAAGGAGCATCCGCTAAATATGGTAGGGGATAACATCTCCTGACAGGATCCATGTAGTACCAGTCCATGAAACCACTGTGTCAAAAATAAGTATACAGTTCTAGAACATGAGATATATACACTATTATAAAATAAAAACTAACTGAGAAATCTACTCGCCTGAGGTTCTGAATATTTTGCTCTTCTTTCTGCTTTGCTGCAGTTGTTGTTCTTGCTGCTAATACTGTTGAATGTTGTTGCTCTTATTGTTGTTTTGTTGTTGCAGCTCTCTTATTGTTGTGCTAAAGCTGTTGTTCTTGCTACAATTGAGCTATTTGCTGAAACCACTGTGCATCCCCCTAGCTGCTGCAGTTGAACTACCCGACCCCCTCACCTCACTGCACAACACAACCCTCACACTCACTCACACACTACACAACACTCACTCACACACATATGAATATAAATCTTTATATACACACATATAAATATATATATCTCTATACATAGATATATACATATAGGTAACTCTATATATGTATATAACCACATACATACATACATACATACATACATACATACATACATATAATCACTAACCAACATATATATCTATATATATATATACCTCCACATATATATGTACCATATACATACACATCTATATCTACATATATATATATATATATATATCACTATATATATATACATATAACTAACTATACTAGTAATGCATATACACTCTCCTATCTTTCATGACCACCAACACCTCAAATGAAACATAGACATATACATAAATATACATATACATATGTATCATATAACAATTATAAAAATAACTTTACAATAGCTCTAACCAAGGCAAATTGAATCTAAAAGCAATAAAAGAAACACGTAGAGTGTTCGCATCCGTATCACACTTATTCTATGATATGCTTGTGATATGGTTCCACCACACAACCAAATTTATCCTAAAGGACACGAGAAAGTCAAAAAGCATAATTATAAATAATACGAAGAACTAACTACTCAACTACATGTCTATGTCAAAATATGACATGCTCAAACCCTCCGTATCGGAGAAAACCCCCAAATTAATCTGTATCTCCAAATTATCGGTATACGACCAACACATATCTAATTATGGACACAAAAATAGTCACACATAATCAAACATATGTTAATTTGGTCTAATTGACCCATTGACAAACACAAGATGTGTCAATCTCGAAATTCTCCTAAAATTGGCATAAAATACCATATAACTTTCTTCATAGGCCTCCTATGAACATAATTTCAATTCCTATGGGTAGCCTTAGCATATAGGGTGGTTCCTAATGATTAAATTATATATTTAGAGTCTAATTAGAGAGACAAAATTGAATTATACCTATTGGGAGATAAATTTCTAATAAAATTCTCAAATTGAGTGAAAAGAGCCTCCAACTTATAGATCCTTGCTCTTTCTTGTAGATCCATGCTTTCTCCTTGTATATCCTTATTCTAATAGCCTCCAATGATGAATAAGGAAGGAATTGGAAAAAAAATTGAGTAGGAATTAGGGTAGGAATGAAGAAATTTGAAGAGAAAAAACTTTAGATCTAGATTGGAATGACAAATGAAGATAGAGAGTCTCTCTCCACCCTTATGGTGGCCGGCCCTTGCCTCTCCTCTAAGCTACTATGGAAAGTCCAAAATACCCCTTGGGGTTTTTCATTAAAAAAATTAAGGAGGGAAGGTTCTAGTCTAATTGGTTTAACTAATTAATTTATCCTCCTAATGAATGAGCTTACTTTTTGGCTCAATTCTAACTAGAATTAAATGTTGGTCTATGGATCTAAACTAAACTAGTTAGGTCCACTAAAAAAGTCTAAAATCAAATCTAATATCTAACAATGAATAAATAATACAATAAATAAATATTTATAATCATGCACAATATTTAATATTATATTTAAAAATAAATATACCCATGCCCAATTACCAAACTACCTTTAGTTGAAAAAGTGAGGGTGACACCATTATTAGCTATATTTTGATTAATTACAATCATATAGGGAAACTAAATATCCATATTCACGGCTAACAAGTGCTGGTGGCTAAACGCTCAAAATAAGTTAAGTGTGCAATAACGAGTAGGGAAGAAGGGACCCACTCGGTTCACTTAGTGGCCATCCACCTGGTGCGCGCTATGGTTCAGGGGGAAGTACGCTTGATCCTCGAGTGCTGTATCTAAATCTGGCCATGCAAAACCTGTGGGGTTAGACCTCAAATAGCATGTACCACAAAGGAAGCACGAATGATGAAATAAAATTAGGTTATAAAATAAATATATAAATATATAAATATAAATATAAATATATAAATATATATATATATATATATATATATAGTTCTGTCTCGTAGTTTTCGGTTCATAGCCTATCGTGACATAATAATCTAACCCTACAACCAAACAAGGACAAAGGTTAGACCATCGCACCATGATAAACCATGTCCCTAGACTATTTGACAACAGATATAATACACAAACAAGCTCAGTTACATAATCGACCAATTATTTATACGGCTTATTAGATGGAATCTTGGTTATCCCAGAGATATTATGCATATAGGAATACTCAGATCAAACTAGGTACTAGCAGGGTTAGCCGGGCCATAAATTATCGTATAGCACATAGTATTTCATATCGGTCCCTCGCAAGGCTACTGTGCTAAGGTCGCATAGAACACATAGTATAGTATAATAGTCTGATATTACCATATACAAATAAAGAATTTAAATAATATCCATGGGGACTAGCCTGCACACCCTAATTCAAATGACTGGAGGTGGCTAGTTAGGTACGATCTCAAGATTTTATTCTCTTCCAATGCTATATAAGTTTAGTTTCCTAATTAACCCTATTGTTAACTAAAATTACATGGCGTGGTCACATGGTATTTCCCTTATATGTTATACCTTAGTATGACCATGCTATATACGAATCCACTTGTTACTTTGTAGTTCAACTTGGATTCACCCTAGCGTGATGCAACAATCAACAGATCCTAGCCATGCTTGGTTATTGACCAACTATCATGTCCATACTGGAGGAATTAATTACATCATATGTCGCTTAGCATGTAGGCACACCTCGATGTAAAATATGTAATATAATCATATAGAAACACTTAGTACGTAGGAACACATAGCACGTAGTAAATGTATCAACAGGGATACCAATAGTCGAGTCAAGTTACCAATCATTGGTAAATTATATGAGTTCTAGCATACTGTAATATATAGGTCGAGTCAGGCTCAAAGGTAGTCATAGTCACTTGGCCGCATGGTCTATCTCTATTCATAGTCGTGTCAAGCATATAGTCAGGTTCAACGCACGGTCACTCAATTTTCATGCATTCCAATCATTAATCTCACATTTAGAATCACAAAAATCCAATAAAGCATCAACCAAGAAAAATCAATAAATTATGCACACAGGGTCGCATAGGGTCAGGAACACTTAGAGTCAGTGATGTATATGATAGGTTGCCACATAGAGGTCAGGCCGCTTGGCCGCATAGGTCGCATAGGAAGTCGGGTCACATGAGTTTAGACCGCATAGCCGCATGAGCTTGAACCATATGGCTGCATGGGTTCAGACTGCATGGTAGTATGAGCTTAGATTTTATGGGTCGCATTAGTCGCATAGAAAGTCAGACCGCATGAGTTCAGACAGCATAAGCTCAGACCGTATGGTTGCATGGGTTCAGACTGCATGGCGGTATGAGCTCAGGCCGTATCGGTCGCATGAGCTTAGACCGCATGACTTTTATGGGTCAGGTCGCATGAGCTGCATGGGTTACACGGGTCAAGGCCGCATGGGTCTACTTACCACATAGGGGTCAAAGCCGTATAAAACTCTCGGCATCATAGAACTTTATCTTCTTCAGACAGCAAGTTCAGCCATGACGAGAACTCCAAAAACAAAAAATTTATTTTTTCATAAAAACTTTATTTTAACTCCGAATTGAGTGAACCAAAAGCCAAAACGATCGAAATAAAGTGCTCCATCCATCCCAAAAATATTTTTTTTCAAAAATACCATATTTTAGTAGATTAAAACCACCAAAAACTCAAGGAACCCATAAAATCCTAAGTTAAAAAAGTAGATCCACACAAATTCACCCATCAAAATCGAAAACTCTTAGTACTAAAAGTATTTAGAATCATTATGAGAACATAATAGACTAATAAAATGCAAAAAAAAGCAAGAATCAAAAATTAAGAGATTTCTCCATGTAGTGCAAGATGTACTTGCCTAAATGAAGGAAGAAGAGAAAATTGAGAGAATAAGGGAAGAGAGAGAAAGATGTTAGGTTTTATAGTTAGGGTTTGAGATTTAGACCATGGGTTCAACTCATGAATAAACTAACCCAATAATTAAATCATGGGTCTAATTGAACCAAAGAATGGGTCTAGTCTCTAAATATGCAACCTAATTATCATGTAAGCAAAAAATACTCTAAGCAGAATATAAATACAAGCAAGAAATAAATATATCCCAAAATATATATTTTGGGAACATGGAGTGACAATTGTTGAGGATGATCTGGATCTCAGGCCCAAGAGGATCACGATATTTCTGGAGGTATGAGTGGCAGTGCAGGATTGGCCAAGCGTCCCTATTTTCAACAACAGCAGAGGCTGTTTCAGCATCAGTAGCAGCAGTACTGGGCATCAGTTTGTAGACATGTTCAACAGCAACCATAGAGGCAGACCCAACCAGCTATCCAGTGTGCGTACTATGGAAAGATAGGACACATGAGGGACATCTGCAGGAAGAGGTTGGGTACATATTTGTCTTGCAGATCATCAGCCCATCAATTAAAGGATTTCCCATTGATTCAGACTTGTCCAGCACAGGGTGGAGCAACCGCTCAGAAGGGACCCGCCAGAGCACCTTTAACACCGGGAGGCCAGCAGAAGGGACCTCCACTTCCTCTATAATAATAGAGATTCACCTAGTATCAGCAGCAATAGAGAGGTGCACCCCATGGGAGAGCATTCTCCATGACGGTCGAGGAGACAGAGCCAGTGGAAGACGTAAATTCTGGTTCTCTTCTCCTTGATTCTATTCCAGCATTTGCATTATTTGATTTTGGTGCTTTCCATAGTTTTGTATCTGTATTTTTTGCTCTTAAGTAACATTTAAAGGCTGAACCCTTGGCTAGGACTTGCAAGACCACGACTGGGGGTGACATTATCCTAGTTAGTAATTTTTACAAGGATCGGAGAGTTATATTGGGAGGTCAGGAGTTAAGTGCATGCTTACTCGTAATGCCACTTTCGAGCTACGATATTGTACTCATGATGGATTGATTAAGTAGGCACCATGCTAGTATAGATTATCAAGGAGGCATGATATTTCAACAACAGCAAACTGGCAGAGTTAAAGAAGCAGGTAGATGAGTTACAGGATAAGGGCTTCATCAGATCTAGTTTATATTGTAGGGTGCTCTGGTATTGTTTGTACAGAAGAAAAACGGGTCAGTACGTATGTGTATTGACTACAGGGCTCTAAATAACCTCATTATCAAGAATAAATATTTACTACCAAGGATAGATGGTCTCTTCGATCAGTTGAGCAGAGCGAAGGTATTCTCGAAGATAGACTTGAGGTCAGGCTACCACCAGGTGAAGGTGAAAAAGAAAGATATTTCGAATACAGCTTTTCGGACTCGGTATGGCCATTTTGAGTTTATGGTGATATCGTTTGGGTTGACCAATGCCCTGACGATATTCATGAACCTGATGAACAAGATATTCCACCAATACCTTGACAAGTTAGTAGTGGTGTTCATTGATGACATTCTTGTGTATTCAAAGACACCAGAGGAGTATGAGAAGTACCTGAGGGTAGTTCTGGAGACTCTCGGGAAGGAGAAGCTTTATAAAAAGTTGTCAAAGTATGAGTTCTTCCTTGACAATGTTGAATTCCTTGGTTATGTGGTGACAGGTGACGGGATCTCAGTTGACATGAAAAAGATCATGGCAATAGAGTCGTGGGTTACTCCGAGTTCAGTGGCAGAGATCAGAATTTTTTTGGGGTTGGCAGGTTCTTACAGGATATTTGTACAGGACTTCTCCAGGATTGCAGAGCCGATGATTAGGCTGACCAGAAAGGATATAGATTTTGTTTGGACAGAGGATTATTATGCTGCTTTTGATGAGTTAAAGAAGAGATTGACAAAACAGGTAGATTCACTATCTATAGTGATGCTTCAAGGAAGAATTTGGGTTGCGTTCTTTAACAGCATGGGAAGGTGATTGCATATGCTTCCAAAAAATTATGTTCTCATAAGAAAAACTATCTCACCCACGATTTAGAGTTGGCAGCGGTCATCTTTGCTCTGAAGCTATAGAAATACTATCTGTATGAAGAGCATGTAGAGATCTTCACAGACCACAAGAGCTTGAAGTACGTGTTTACACAAAAAAATTATACATGAGGCAGAGACGGTGCTTGGAGCTGATAAAGGACTTTGATATATCATTGCACCAGGGAAGGCCAACGTAGTCGACGATGTCTTAAGCAGGTATCCGATAGCTATGTACTTGACAACGGACAGACACTTGTTAGCCGATCTTGAGAGCTTGGGTATTGAGGTACTAGTTCTTGGTATCGGTATGCAGATATGGGGATTGTATATACAGTCTGAGCTGATAGATAGGATTAGGGCTACACAGTATGATGATGTAGCTCTGAGGAGTATCAGAGCACAGGTTCAAGCAGGATTATTGGAGGACTTCACCATTGCTGATGATGGATCGTTGCGGCAAAGTACTAGATTGTGTGTGCCGAGTGAAGAGTTATGGGAGGAGGTTCTATATGAGGCACATCACTCTCAGTACTCTATGCATTCGGGTACCAACAAGATATATAGGGACCTGAGGTAGCACGTATGGTGGTTTGGTATGAAGCTAGAGGTGGCGTGCTTCGTATCCAAGTGTTTAGTGTGCCAGCAGATAAAGGCAGAAAGATAAAGACCAGTTGGTTTACTTACCCATCCTAGAGTGGAAGTGGGAGCATGTGACCATGAATTTTGTTTCGGGGCTTCCGCATTCTCCGGAAGAAAAAGACCCAATTTGGGTCATCGTAGACAGGTTAACCAAATCGGCCCACTTTTTCCCATTTAAAATGGGTACGTCTATAGAGAAGCTGACAGAGTTGTATGTGTGATAGATTGTTAGATAATATGGAGTTCATGTGAGTATTATCTCAGATCGGGATAGTCATTTTACTACCCACTTCTGGGAGAGTTTCCAGGCTAGCTTGGGCACCCAGCTCAAATTTAGTATCGTCTATCACCCCCACACAGACGGGTAGTCGGAGAGGACTATTCAGACTCTCGAGGATATGATCCGCACTTATGTTTTAGATCTTGGAGGTTCTTGGAAGGATCATCTTTACCTGGTAGAGTTTGCTTACAATAACAGTTACCAGGCCATCATTGAGGTGTTACCATTTGAGGCTTTATATGGACGGAGATCTCGTACTCATTTATCTTAGAATGATATTCTTGAAAGAGCCTTGTTGGGGCCAGAGATGATTGTGGATGCAGCTGAGAATGTGAAGCTTATTAGAGATATACTTCGGGTGGCGTAGGACAGACAGTAGCATTAGGCCTACAACCACCGAAGACCTTTGAAGTTTTAGGTATAGATTTTGTTTATAATTTCTAGTGATTGCTTGTTTTAAATTGTGTGTTAAGGCTGTATTTTGTTCTAGGTTGGCAATATGGTATTCTTATGGATTTCTCTGACACGGGACATGATTCACTTTGGAGGAGGCAAAAAGCTTAGTCCACAGTACATCGGACCCTTCGGTATTCTTGCGAGGGTCGGTGTAGTGGCCTATAGACTAGACTTGTCGTCTGCACTAGAGGAAGTACATGACGTATTCTACGTGTCACAACTAAGACAGTACGTGGCATATCCTAGTCACGTGCTATATCAGTCGAAATATCTAGGTGGATCCGACTCTCAGCTATCCAAAGCAGCCAGTGGAGATTTTGTATCGAATGGAGAAGGTACTGCAAAACCAGACGATTCCTCGGGTTTGTGTCGCTTGGAGACATCACTTTCTGGGTGAGTAAACCTGGGAGAGAGAGGATAAAATGCACGACCAGTACCCTTATCTCTTCGAGCCTTGAGGTGTTGTTCTTCTCATTTTGTTGTATTCTTGTACTAGTTTAGTTTTTAATTTTGAGGACTAAATTATTTTGAGGATTGACTTGTCACTACCACACTTCTAGAATATGGATATTCTTGTCTTTTTGTAATATTTATATATTGTGTTACATTTATATATAATGTGTAAGTTGTATATATATTTGATTTATTATTATTGGTTAGTGGACTAGACTTGACATAACCCATGGTGCCAACTAGTTAAGCTAGTCACAACTATACTAGATTAATTATTTTACTTTTAAGTTAGAAATTAGAATATCCACTTTCATTACGAGTAGAACCCCCCCTCCCCACTAATTAAAATAACTCTTCATGATAATCCATAGGAATATTATGGATATTTTATATTAGCTAACCCTAGGTTCCTATGGCCGACCCTATATAGTAATGGGGGAGCCTCCCTCCACTTTCATTTAATAGCTCAAAAACCCTAATTTAACTATTTTTCCTAAATTGATTCATTCCTCCACCAAATTTTACCAAATTGATTATAATCCCTTCCATATTCATCATCTAAGGAGCCTAGGAGCTTGAATTATAAGGAGCATTGGAGAAGAATGAGTTTGGCTAGGAGCTCATGTCCAAATCGTGTTATATTAAGTTTTTATTGGAAATCCATATCCCAATAGGTATAACCCTCAAATTCCTCTTTAAATTTTATTTTTATTATGTGTTTGACCATTAGGATCCCACCCATGGATTCGAACTACCCATAGGAAGGAGAATGAGCTTACAATGGGCCATATTGTGACTTCTACATTGAGTTGTATCCAAATTGGGGGGTTTGTGCTTATAGGTGTATTTTATCTCTATTCTTTATAGTAACTAATTATATTAGTAATATATAGTTATTGTTAGGCCCCTTTTTCGGCCTACTTTGGAGCATATTATTTTTGGCGCACTTTGGCACATGTTGGTTGCCAGCCCGGCCTTTGTTTAGATCGAACTCGTGAGTTATGGAGAAGAGTGGGTTTGGTTGGATTGGTGGCATGTGTGGCTTGAATGGGTTTGAGTAATCCAACGGTCCGCATCTCAAACCTAAACCTATTGTCACTACCATATTTTCTAAAAAATGGTATTTTAGTCATTTGATAATTAATTAAATATTGTGCATGTTAAATATTTATTTATTATATTATTTATTTATTATTAGCATATTATATTTTATTTTTTGACTTATGTTAGTGGACCTAACTAGTTTAGATTAGATCCATGGACCAATATTTAATTCTAGTTAGAATTAAGCCCAATAATAAGCCCATTCATTAGGAAGAGGATTAATTAAGTTAAACCCCATTAGACTAGAACCTTTCCTCATTTTAATTTCTTCATGAGAGGCCCAAGGAATATTTTAGACTTTACATAGTAGCTTGAGGGAGGGGGCAAGTGAGGCCTATATAAAGGGGATAAAAACTTTCTCTATCTTCATTTTTCATTCCAAATCTAGATCTAGAATTTTTCTCAACCAAATTCCTTCATCTCTACATCAAATTTTATCCAATTTCTTCCTAAATCACCATTGGAGGCTACTAGAGCAAGGATCTACAAGGAGGAAGCAAGAATCTACAAAGATGAGCAAGGATCTACAAGTTGAAGGCTCATTTCACCAAATTTAGGATTTTTATTGAAAATCTATCTCCCAATAGGTATAATTTAGTTTTTTTATCTCTTATTAGACTTTAAATCTATGATTTAATCATTAGAAACTATCCCATATGCTAAGGCTACCCATAGAAATTAGAATTAGATTCATAGGAGGCCTATGGAGAAAGTTATGATATATTTTATATCAATTTTGGGGGAATTTTGAGATTGACACATTTTGTATTTGTCAATTAGTCAATTAGACCAAATTGACATATGTTTGATGTTGTGTAGCTATTATCGTGTCCATAATTGGATACGTGTAGGTCGTATCCCGTTAATTTGGAGATACAGGTTATTTTTGGGAGTTTTTCTCCGATACGGGGATTTGTGCATGTCACTTCTTGACATGGACACGTAGTTGATTTAATTATTATTCATATTATGCATAATTAGTATTTTAGACTTGCTCGTGTCCTTTGGGATGCATTTGGTTGTGTGGTAAAATTATATCGCAAGCGTATCATAGAATGAGTGTGATACGGGCGCGGTGCACTCCACGTGTTTGTTTCATTGCTCCTTAAATGCACGTGACTTATGTATTTATATATATATGTATGAGATATTATGTATGATATATATGTATGAGATATTGTGTTTGATATATATGTATTATGTATGTACCTATAGTATATAGTATACATAAGTGTATATAGCTATGTGTATAAGTATATATATTAGATATTGTATATATATATATATATATATATATATATATATATTTATATATATTTATATATATATATATATATATTGGTATATATATGTGTGTAGTATTTATGGTGGTATGTTGTGTGCATTTGGTTGTATGTGTTAGTGAGTGGCAGTATTGAGGGGGCTCGGGCAGAGAAGACATAGCAGTTTCTGCTGATTAGTACAGCTAGGGGGATGTAGTGAATCAGTTTAGCCAATGCAGAGAGCAGTGAACTTAGGCACAATAGCTCGAGTAACTGTGCAGAGAATAACTGCATCGCAGTGTACATTTCGTGCATAGCAGCTCATGTACAGGATTCTGTAGTAGGGAGCAACTGGAGCATAGTATATGCAGGCAATGAGCACGGCAGAGCAGGGCTAGGCAGCTAGCAGTTACAGAGGGAGAGCAGCAGAGCCATAAACAACTCGAGAATGCAGTAGCCTTCACTGCAGCAGGCAGTGTGCATCCTAGAGTAGCACAGCAGAAATGCAAACTGCAGGGAAGCAAAAAGTTGCAGTTGCATCAAATCCAGGATGTGCAGTACATCAAGGCCAGATAACAGCACAGTAGCAGTATCAACAAGTTATCAGCACAATAAGCACAACAAGGTGCAGTCTCGGGCAGTAGCAAGGTTTGGATATGTGTGTTCAGTTAACTAGTTAGGAGTTTCAGTCAGTGAGGTTAGTTCAGTGAGTTAAGGTATTGGTTAGTAGTTCAGTTTAGTCGTTAGTAGATATAGCTAGTAGTTTAGATAGTTAGTAGTTAAATACAATTGTTAGTTAAATAGTTAATTAGATATGGGTATTGGTTAGCCTAGTAGCTATAGGTACTATATGTATCTATATAAGTAAATGGGTATTGATGTTAAGTTAGTATCTATGTATTAGTATATAATATATGTTAGTAGTTGTAGTATTTAATAGCTATGTGTTAGCATATAGTTTAGTGTGTGGGGGGATAGCTATATATTTGTATAAGGATTTGAATTACATTGGGATACCAAGGTAATGTTAAGGTAATTGGTCGATACTCAAGGTATTGGATTTGAGTATCAAGATGGGTGTGTAGGTAGTGAGATACGCCTTGGTTCAAAGCCAAGCTATCCTCTTTGCATTAATTAGCTAAGATATTGTATGTATTGCCTTGTATATGTATATAAATTACTATTTTTATATCTAAAAACTTGCGTATCTTAGGATACGATATCTTGTTAGTTTTTTTAGTATCTTAGAATAGCTAGTGTGGCCTAGTTGCATAGTGTATGGACCCGATGTTCTAGAGTTTGACTCATACAACCTAGAGATAGCTAGTTTGATCAAGTTTGACTTATTTGACTTAGAGTTGACCTAGTTTGACTATTTTGGCTTAGGAATAGCATTTTGACCTAGATGTTGACTAGTTTAATTTATTTTCATTCCCAAAACCTTTTATTAATGCAATATTCCATATATAGATCTGTGTGACACTAGTTCGGACACAGTTTGATATTCATTGCTCTGGACCACAGGCGAGTACATTCTCTGATAGTTTCTCATTTATGATATCCTCTTTGTCTCTTATATCTAGTGTAGATATCCTTGATTTCTTGACATGATGGTTACACGGATTGGTATATCCGAATCTCGACATGAGATATTATTCCTTGGTATGTATGTATGGTGTATCTTATGCAAGCTTTGTTTTCTTGTTCTTCTTGTACATGTACAGATATTAGTTTATGAGAAGAGTAGCACCCTTCTTGTGGAAATCCGTGTCATGACGTACCATAGTTGGATCTACTATACCAGTCAGGGGCGGGGAGTATGTAGTATAGATATATGATCATACCCTCCTTGTACAAGTTTTGTTCCTTGTGAGTGTTGATCATACACCACACGTATGATTAACCAGGCCATTTATTCTTGTGCAAGTTCCCAAGCTGATCACATATTAAAGCTGGTACTCACTCACTTAGTCATTAGTATTTCTTGTTCATTCCATATTGCGCATTCTTGTATTTATTCCCAGTATTTTCTTTATTGCGTATCTCTTGTATATGTATATGGCATCTTGTATATTCACATCTATTTACTGTTATATAGTTTATATCATTGATTAGATAGTTAATATCATTGATTAGAACTGCTATTAAAGATGTACTTCGCTCTATTCCTAACTGAAAAATATTTTTTAAAGGATTCTGGAGATTGGTATCCGAGATACTATGGACTTCGACCTGTAGATAATGCAGACCTGGACCCACTAGTTCAGGAGTGACTGCCGGAAGATCTAGCCAAAATCACTTGTTAGCATAGTTAGTTCTCTTTAGCATTTTGATACCGAATTTATTTTCAGCTTATATTTGAGATTTTGGTTATTATTTCTATTATTGTTGTTATATTTATTTAGATTGTATAGTTATGTTAGAGTTCCTTGATATCTTATCGTGATATAGAATTGTGATTGAGTATTGTGTTAAATTAAGTTTATTACTCTCTTCTTGGAGTTAAGATATTATTGGAGGATTATGCATTATTATGAGATAATTAGATAGTATAGTTAACCAAGACAGTGTTCTACTGTCGATGCTGCGGCGTAGGTTGGACGTACCCACGTACTCATGCCCCTTCATCGGGTGCGGGCCGTGACACATTTTTAGTGGTGGCCCACACAGGTCAGGCTTCACAAATTATGCGATATCGTGGTAGTGCGACAACTTAGTTATACTACTACGAGCCTCCAATAGGATATAGGACATAGGATACTAGAATGAGTGAGGTTACTCAATCATAAATTTCTTGAGAGATTCCTGGGATAACCCTTGAGAATCTTATTATAATTCCAATTCAAATCTTTTTCCTTGTTTTTGTCCGCTCTCACTTGTTGTTATTGAATTTGATTCTTGGTAAATCGGTTGAATTTAATTCTTGGTGTCGTTGTTGAGTTTGATTTTATATCGAGATAAATTTTACGGACTAAATTACGGTATCATTTGATGACATATATTGATGAGAACAGTGAGAAAGATGAAACGTCTGCTTTGGTTATGGAGCCTAGAGTTTATCGCAGCCATATTAGCTGGTGTAGCAGAAACGTAGGAACCTGACTTTGGATGTACATATCTTAGTTATAAAATTTAAAGTTTCTCGTAGCCATATCGGTTGGCATTGTGAGGATTCTAGATGACATAATTATAGAGTTGCATACCCTAGTTATGGAATATACGTTTTATCGCAGCTATGCTTACTAGCGTGGCGAGGATTCTGAGTGTCATAATTTTGGACAGACGTATATGATTATCAGGTTGTATTTTAAATTGGTTCTTAAAGTAGCATCTCAATACTTATCAACTCCTGTTATTATAGGACTTTGTTCCATTATTCTTTAGCTTAGCAGTAGAGATACCTTCAGTTCTTTAGTCCAGTTTCTTATAGAGTTTCATTCTATTAGGGTCCTTGTTAGTGTGATAATTGGTGTCTTGCAATTAGGTATGTGTCTTGAGTATCAGTATTGACTGTTGGGAGTGTGGCTTGTGAGTCTGTAAGTGGTTCTTGGTTGGGCATGTGAGCAATATGGATTAATCTATAGATAACCCATAGCGTAGTACCTTGTAGCAATAGTTCTATAATATGTGTCATTATAGTTAGTATTGGTACTATAGGTAGAAGAGAGAGTAAAAAGTATCAGTGGTGGTTCCATGAGTTAGTATAGCATGCATGCTCTGGATAGTCATAAATTTAGGTAGTTGGGTGAGCCATGTAACAATTAAGTATCACGGGATTTGTGTTGGATATCAATGGAGCATGACACTCTATTGGGTGATTGACGCTTGAGTATGCCATAATAGAGTAGTACCAATAGGTATAGAGAGAGTGTATGGGAATAAAAATGTATTGTACTAAAGTAGTAAGACTTGTGTTACAGGTAAAAGTAGAGCATTGATGTGAGTAGATATGAGTGTACCAGTATATGACTAGTGATGGGTATATCACCTGATATTGAGGATAGTGATGTGTTGGAAGCAATAGGTGGAAGCGTGTCTAGGAATTGTGTGCATAGTGGCACTACTAGAAAAATGGGATTAGCGACGCATTTTAGCGACTCCATGTAAAAATTTTGCTAAATCAGCGACTCCATAAAAAACGTCGATAGACGTCGCTAAATGGCGACATTTAGCGACGTTTAGCGACTTTTATTAAGATTTTAAAAGATTAGTCACTATAAGTTCAATTAAGGTCGCTAAACGTCGATAATATGTCTGATTTAGCGACATTTAACGTCGTAATTAGCGACTTATATATTAAAAATATTTAGCAACGTGTTTAGCGACGTCTTTGACGTCGCTAAATTTTAATTTAGCGACATTTTTATTTGACGTCGCTAAATTTTGGTTAATTAGGACTCAGTTTTCTTTTCCCCCATCTGTCGAAAATTTTGAAAGTTTTCAAAACCTTTCGATTTCCCCCACCCCCCTCTCCGGCGACCGGCTCTCCACGGCTGCGGCTACTCCGGCATCCCCCTCCTCCTCCTCCTCCTCGAGCTCTAGGTAAACCCTAACTCTCTTTCTCTCTCTCTCTCTCTCTCTCTCTCACACACACACACACACACATATGATACTGACACAACACACACTTGACAGACACGACACACATACACAGACACTGACAGACACACACGACACACACACACAGACGCAGACACACACACATACACACATACACACAAACACACACACAAATACTGACACTGACACAGATACGACATACACACACACACACACACACACTAACACACACACAATATTTGATCTATTGGATGTATCTATGTGAATTGACGGTTGGTATCATGGTGGTGTGGTGTATGGAGGATGTATCCTAGAGTATCTTGGTATTGCACACCAAATGTTTGTGAATTGGACTAGTGGTTGTGTGTATGTGTCTATTTATGCCTTAGAGTATCATATGATATGTATATGTAAATTGGTGTATTATTTATTTGCATATGAGAGAGTATATGCATATATAGGTGTATCTCGATATATATATAGATAGGTATATAGCTACTGTTATCTGTGTTGGTGTTCATAGTGTCTTCTAGCTGTGCTTGATGTGGGAGAGGGTAGAAGAGTCGAGTTGTGTATGGGTGTCACTACTGAACTATGAGGCTTCAGGAACTGAACTCAATTCAGTTTGGCCTAGTGCATTAGGAAAGATGGCAATGTGTTGCAGTGGTGTCGGGTTGGCACTGTGAGGAGGGGATTGGTTCCTGTCATCTTCTGCAGTGGGAGAGTTTTGGTGCACACTTGAGCAGCATCAAACACATGCATGCTTGAGCAATGGCAAGGCAGCAGCAAGCACTGCTTTAAGCCATGGCAGTAGCTAAGGGTAGTTGGAAACAACTAAGTGAAGGGAAAATTTAGCCACTGCAGCAGCAGTGCAAAGTATCAGAGGTTGCAGACTTAGTTAGGGTCTGCAGGCATGTGTTTGGGTTAAGGTATAGCCAAGTATCGGGTAGGTGTTCACAGGTCACTTGTTGCATGCCAATACAGCCCTTAACTGATACTGTGGTATCAGGGATTTAATTGGCAAAAGTGATCAGTCCAGTGCAGTTCAATTAGAGAACAACAGTGCTATGAAGTGAACTGATACTGTGGTATCAGGTATTATTGTGACATACATTTATGCTAAGATGTAAGTTGGGGTAAGGTAGGATATTAGTTAAGTTATACTAGTAGTATTTAGTATAGCTAATATTAACTAGTATACTTAGTAATAACTAGTATTAGCTAGGCATTAACTAGTATAAACTAGAATTTCTTAGTACGACCTAGAAGACATACTGTAGCAAGGTATTAACCTAGTATTAACTAGTATAAACTAGTATGGATCTAGAAGTGGCTTAGAAACATAACCATTAACTAGTTAACCCTGTTTATCATTTTAAAACACTCATTAACATTTATATTCCATATATAGGGCTCTTGGACTTTGATAAATGAAAGTATATATTATATCAGTTATGAAATAAAAGTATTGCTTATTTTAGACTTTGATAAATGGTCAGTTGTTTTGAATATTGCTTATTTTAGACTTTGATAAATGAAAGTAATTATTATATCAGTTATGATTTTTATAGTACGGTTAAGTTATGAAGTTAGGTGATAAACCACTGTATATAATAATTTATATGATACATACTATCATTTATGCAGAAGTGTCTAGAAATGAATATGAATTACTATCCACGTCATCGTTCGTGGATGTACAACCATCATCCTGATGACATGTGCGGTGTGCGGGATGAATTCATTGAGGGTGTACAGCAGTTCCTGCAGTTCGCCAAGGCGTTCCCTCAGTACATGGACGGTACCAAAATTAAGTGTCCGTGTGTGAGATGTCGCAAAAGGAAATATCATCCAGAAGTGGAAGTTACATATCATTTGTACTCGAAGGGCTTCACGCTGAATTACTATCAGTGGACCACGCACGGAGAACTTGTATCTCTAGCATCGGAGTCAGAGCCCTATGTGGAGCCGTATATGGATGTCCACGACCACGTTTACTTGTATCTCTAGCATCGGAGTCCGCTAGAGGGGTAAATAATTAATACGTCCACGTTTACATCATCTCAATGTAATAGTATAAGATACTATTATGCTACTAATCAGCAGTTACTTCATTATTTTTTAGCACATATAATGATGAGTTGAGGTCGGTTAGACCCTACATAACAGACGAAGAAGTAAAACAAGATATGAGATGCCGTCCAGGAGGCCGTTGACCGTCAGATTGCGTCTCTCCGTGACGAGTTACTGCGAAGGATGGGGAAGCATCCCCGGTCCCAGCCGCAGGCGGACGATCCGATGCTCATCGCACGATTCGATATGCTCGACCGCAGCATAACGGAGCTCCGGGATTTGACAAATGATATTAGAGCCTCGACAGACCGCAACATCATGGAGCTGCATGCATCACAGCTAACGATGGGCGAGAGGCTGACGATGATGCAGGATTCAATGGTTCATAGCAGTATGAGGCTGTTATCTACCATGGATTCTTACAAACAGCGACTCGCAGACTTGGAGCGGGCACGGCCTCCTGGTGCGCCTACATCGACATAAACTCCACCGACGTCATTGCCTTCTCCATCGACATCAGTGTCGATTCCACGGGACGAGTATGAGCAGTTCTTATCCTTCAAGCGCGCCGGTGGTCAGCCTCCTGCAGATCCGCAATAGTATAGCTAGTTACTGGATATTTATATTTTTTTTATTTACGATGCGATTGTATGGATAAAAATTTGCCATATTCTTTACGATGAGATTTGCTGGATGCTTTCTTTTCTTCAAATTTTATTATATTATTCATATTAAATATGTTATTTTACCGGTGTTGAGTGTTCCGTGCTTGTTTTTCCCTATTTTTTTCCAGTTCAATGATACAAGTTGCAATATAATACACAGTCCCTGTACAAACTCAAACATACTGAATTATAATACACACACTCTCCCTATCTCTGAGCACATTAAGACCAACACACAACACAGATAGTACTGTCTTAATTCACTGATATTCACACAGTTTCTAATATATTTTGGTTTAAAACTGATGACTGATACTTGGCCTGTATTTACCTAGTGCACTAGAATTTCCCCCCTTGGTGCTGCTACTGTGTCCCTTATTCAATTATTTCTACTACATTTTTTCAGAAATGCAATTCAAGTAATTTTTTTCCAGTAAAATTAGCGACATTTTTAGCGACGTTTAGCGATGTTCATTTACGTTGCTAACTACGTCGCTAATTAGCGATGCTATTACACGTCGCTAAAGATGTCGCTAACGAAGTCGCTAAAATCGTCGTTGTACGTCGCAAACTGCTGACATGGCAGTATTGCCAGGTCATTAAAGACGTTGGTGTAACGTCGCTATATAAGTCGCTAATTAGCGACGTTTAGCGACTTTAATAAACGTCGCTAATTAGTGACGCTGCGTCGCTAAACATCGCTAAATTTAGCGACACATTAAAGTCGCTAAAAACGTCGTCATAGCGACGTTTAGCAACATTTTTTGTTTTAGCGACTTGCTTTTTTCCGACTTCTTTAAAACTTCGCTAATTACGTCGCTAAACGTACTTAGCGACGTTTTTGGTCATTTAGCGATGTTTTTAGACGTCGCTAATTTGACTTTTTCTGGTAGTGTGGGTGATGAGAGTTAGTGTAGAAGTTTATGAGTTCATGAAAGTGGAAGCCTGAGTTTTAGAAATTTCAGTAGTATGTCATGGGTTGAGAAATATCAAGATTGGTCATGAAAGATAGGTAGTGTATCACTGATTAGTATATCAGTCTGTAAAAGGTTTAAGGAGAGATACATATACATTAATAGAGATATGGAACCATGTGCCTGCCTTTGAGAGTGAAGTAAAACATGTGTATTATAGAAGTTAATAACAAGTGCAAGTGATCATGAGTTCTAGTGAGTGTGATGAGGTAATCTAATGATGAAGCTAGTGTCCTAGAACATTAAGGACATACAGTAAGTACCTTATGTGATAATATTAGATTGGTGTATCAATTAATATGGATAAAAAAATATTTGGAAGTAATAGTTCAAATGATCCATGCAGTAGAGGAAAGAGAATATATATATATATATATATATATATATATATATATATATATATATATATATATATATATATATATATATATATATATATATATAAGTAAGTTTAGTAGGTATGGTTGTAAACTCGCTCACCCAAAATAGATATTTTGTGTATATTTTATATTATTATATTTATTATATATGTTGAATTTATTTAGAATATGCTCTTAGTTAATTAGAAAATAAATTTCTTGATATATTTACTTATATAAATATTCATTTAGAATTATTTTAGGTTATTTTAGATTTTTGGAGATTTTTCTAGAATTTTTGGTAATTAAAACTTAGAAAACATAAATTTCTAGGAGTTCTATGATTTACTATATAACCATACTTGCATGTCGTTCCTACCAAATATTTATTTTAGTTTAAAATATTTAATTATATTTTTTTGTAATTTATTTAGAATTTTAAGAAATTTATTTAGATTTTAAAATTATTTAGGATTTATTTGGATATATATAGTCTTAATATTAGATAGATACTAATTTAGTGTTAATAGATATGAATAAGATTTTATAAATTATTTGTATTATCTTTAATTATATTTAAGATTATAAATTATTGAGATAAATTCAAACTCTTTTTTAAATTAATTCAAATCATGAACCTACTAGGAAATCAACTTCATGCATATCCTATCCTTATTTAAATTCATCATAATCCTATCCAAATTAACCAATCCTATTCGTATTTAATTAAGTAGTGTCCACCATTATAAATACCTCATCCTTCATATTTTTTTTTTCCAAATTCCTCTCATTTTCGTCCAAAAAAATAGTCAAAATTCGTCATAAATTCAGCCTCATTTTCTACTAGTTATTACGAATTAAAAAGACGATATCTCCTAGCTCCGGACTCCAAACACGCTCCAGTTTTTTTTAGAACGATAATGAGGTTATCTTTCTGATAATATAAATTGTTTTTCTAAATTATTAGTATTAAATTCTGGAAAATTCGTAGAGCACAGCATGTCCGAAAATAAACATGTTTTGATGTTTTCGTGATTTCGGGAGAACCAAGAATCAGAATCATGAACCGTTTAAAGTTTCCGAAAGCTAATGTCAAGATCATCGACATATATTTTTCCCAGAATTTATTTCGAAGTATTTACATACTTTTAATTCTGTAGAACTTCTAGGTTAGAATTTAACCATCGGTGCACAATACAAAATTTGTATGTGCCATAATTCCCAAACGAATTTGAATTCATATGAGCCGTAAATTCTAGTATATTTTTGATGCTGAAATCTACAGGAAATCATGCATGAAAGTCGAGTTTGTATCGGTTGATGTTTTGGTCAACAGATCGCCTCGATTTGCGTGCCATGAGTCTCGAGTTGATAAAATTCAGTTTCTTTGGACAAAATTTAGGAATTAACATAAAAATCAGAATAATAAGATTAAAATAGGATTTTAGAGTAATTATTCCAGAATTAAATAAATTAAAATAAATTAATGGTTATATTATTATATAGTTATATGAATATATATGTAAGTAAATGCTAATTGATAATTATGACTAAATATTCAGACTGTATGACCCTAGGACATCGTGGACTATCCCATACTTACCTTGACCATGTTGACCTTAAGAACTTGTGAATTTGTCTGCCATGCGTACACTAACGTACTGGCATAGACACCTGTCAGTTGACTGACTGATTTCGTACAGTACTTGAAGACGTGACACCCGCGTAATTCAATGCATAATTGACCGTGTTAGATGACTAGTGTTACCCCTAGTATACCCCCTGATTCCAGTATAAATGTGGTTGAGTATGTGCTAGTGTAATGACTAATGATTCCATTATATTATATTTATGTGTACATAGGATATTGGATTGTTCTGCGCGATTTCTGGAGCAGGTTATTGGTACATTGCAGCTTCCTTGTCAGGCAAGTATACCTTGCCATTGTACTGTTATTTTTATTCCATATGTTGCATGCATCTTTATTTTTTGTCCTTTCATATATTTTAACTATTATATAAAAATACGCGCGACGGTGTCGTCGCGGTATATTATTATTTATGTATTTGCATTGACCTTGTTTATGAGACTACCCCATCATCATGTAGCATCTTTAGGTTCATTGGTCGTGACACAGTTGTTACACGAGTTGTGAGTCTCATGTAGATCACGAACTTGCGTGCAGGTTGGCCTCCTGTATGTGTGGGCCGTGCGTTAGGAATAACTGCTGTTAGAAACTTTGCATGCTAGTAGACTTGGCAGTTATTAGAGGTATTATCATGTCATGGATGTGACATGCTTAGAGCATGGGGTGGGGAGAACAACAAGTAAGGCGTGTGGGCTCCGTTGCACTTTCCTTGTATAACCCGTACGCTCCGCCGGAGATGCGCGGTCATGATGACCCCTATATATACTACTTGGCGGGCCTCCGGTGTTCGAAAGATGCCGTGCCTTTGTAGGCCCCTGGATCTCCAAGAGAACTATGCCAATCCTATTTTAGCCAGATAGCCCACGCGTTGGGAAAGTTGTTCTTAACTGCATTCACTTTAGACGGTTAGGCGACCCCTTTGGATATTTATTTCAGTACTTTATTGGCATGTGTTTAAGTATCTTGTTATGTCCCTCTGAGGACCTGGTCCGCTGCCAGGTGTATCTTTTCTTGAGTATTTGTAGGAGCGCAAATTTGGATGGTTACATGTGATCCGAGGATGTCTTCTCTTCGAGCTGTGATGGATAGCTGGTATTCTTATATTGTGTTGTGGTATTGTACTCATATTGTATTTGCTCTTATATTCGAGTTGGTAGTGGATTTGTTTCCATCCAACTATCATCCTTAGATACTTCTTATTGAGATCTAATTTCATAGATACTGGTTATTTATTTCTATATAATTTTGGTGGATGAGATTTAAATTTTACCCTGTGACTTGTATTACAGTTATACCACTTGTGGATTTGATATTCATATTACAGCGTACGTGTGGATTTGGTTTTCATATATTGGAGTTGCCATATCCATGCGGCTGGCATGCTTACGTGTCCTAGTCCTACGTATTTTAGGACTGGGGCGTGAAATGTTTTTGTGGTGGCCCATGCAGGTCGAGAGCATATTGTCTCGGTTACGTTACTGTACCGAACAAGCCTGTACATAGGACTAGAGTATAGGATCTCATCCACAATTGACTATGATTCACCTTCCTCCTCTATGATCTATTCGAACAATTGTATCCTGCTTGATTCCTGTACTTCCCTAATAAGTTCCTTGAGTATATATGGCCTTCTGCTAGAATATAGGAACCTCTGTTATTAGGATGATAATTAGAGTAGCACACCTATTAAGAATACAACGAGAATATAGACACACCACTAAGTTTAGAATATCTAGTGAACCCTAGAATTCCTTATCTTTAGAATTGATTTACCATTACCCCCTGATGTATTATGAAGACTTGAATAGACACTACTAGAGTTAGTTAGAAGTTTTACCATAATGTTTGACCCTAGTATTGAGGAACCAATGGAGAACCAATATTGAACATTAGGACTGAACCTAACCCTCATAATTGGATAGTATTAGAGAACTATAAAACTTATGTCATTGTCTTGTTACTAGTAGACAGCACCCTAGGAAGCCTAGAGGAATGTAATCAACCCTTTCCCTTGATCATACCCCGAACATGGCAACTAGCATGCCATCCCCTTAGAGAACCATGATGCTATCTAGAGCCCTATATTTTTGATTTCATAACTTGTCCCCCTGCAACCTTAGCGTTCGCTAATTGTGTGACGACTAAATTATGATTCTTCTTTCTTCATCATTTAACTCGTGCCACATAACTCGTATGATTGAAGGCCAAGTAATCTTATTTTATGTTAGGACATGTAGTTTGCTAGGGTATAGCTTGGTAATTTGAACTTTGAATTTTGTGCGTGATAGTTGGAATTTGATAGTTTGCGTAGTTCCCTTAGGTTGTGACCTAATGATTACCCCTTAGCTTTAAATCACGAAATTTGTACCCATAGCTCGATATCCCTTTCCCCTTAACGGCTAGTAACTCTTCTATCCCTACGATTGACACCTGTTATATGAGCACTTGACCTTTACCTATATAATGCAATAGGAGACCCTAATAAGAGTTTCTATTCTATGTACATGTGCAAAGTTATTTTTGTAGGTATCCTTAAGGCAATACAATAGTAGTTAAATTATTTTAAGTTGGATAGTATACCTCACCACCTAGTATCACGTAGTCCCTGTGATCCATTGATGAAGTGTAACTGAATGACATTAATTGTATGCTAGCAGAGACGACAGTGTTTATTCAGACGATAGAATTTAGAGGTCCATGTCCCTATTGGTCGACTAGCGACTTAGACAAGGAATTAGTATGACAACTGTAGAGATTGTGTAGTCTTTCATTATTATTACTTATTTTGCTTTTGTTTTTATGAATTTGAATTGTTATGAACCTTCTTTCATCATAATCTAGCGTATTCATATTTGCTGTACTACCTTGACTTATGCTGCTATTATAGCCTAGTTTTTGCAAGCTTATTCTTTATCGAGCTTGTTCATGACATACGTATTAATGGGGGCCCACAATAATACATTTCAGAATCAGTGTATTAGGGTCTATCTAACCTTAGTGCGCTTGGTTCGCCCTTCGCATAACTACTTTACGTGGATTGAGATATGTAGTGATTAGTAGACGAATATACTTACCCTCTAGATATGACAAAGCATATTATATCAAGTACATAACTGCACCGATGTGAGCATGCGAATAGGAAATTCCCAAATTAAGATTTCAATCCACAACTGTCTTGACAATTCCCAATTGAATTCTTTAAACGCTTTGATTCCCATACTTCCATTCTATTACCCCTCCTTGAACTCTTTTCCATTGCTTTCCGTCTTCCCTTGTTTCGGAAAGACGAAATCTCGTGCTTGGATATAAGTGATACACGGATAGTACAAGATATACCCCATAGGCCAATCACATTATTTGGTGACTATCTTTCATAATTGATTAAGGGCATATCACATATGATATAGTTGGTGTTAAAGTTTTGAGGATTGAATGACATTAGAAAATAAATTGAGGAATATTTTTCTTAAGTGTAAGAGCCTTATGTGATAGATGGGTAAATTCTAAGTTGGGTAGAAATTGCAGTATTAAACTTGGGGAGAATTCTTTTAGATTGTGATCAAGTAGGATTAGATTGAGAGATTAAGTCCTTTTAAATGTGGAGAATTTTAAAAGAGGGATTAAGATAATGAGGATTTAATGAATTTTAAAAATCTTGATATTGAGGACCCAATATTTATACTTTGAGCACATGATTTAAATTTTGAATATTGAAGGATGAATCATCGATTTAATTTTGAGGATAAATAAAGAATTTTATACTTGAACAATTGGTTAATTAGATTTAAATTTTACAATTTGATGATTTGAATTAAAAGTTCAATTTTGATTGTTGGGTCACCTATTTAAAATATTGAGGATGTAAATTGAGTTTAAATATTTGAATAATACAAAATTCTTAAGTTAAGAATAGGAATAAGATTTGATTAGAATTATTTATTGTTCAAAGTCTAGAGGAGATTATGATAGTTGAAAATTATGATATAAATTTTGATGTAGGATGTCATATAGACTTGAGTCAGATTTGGATGTTGATTATTTAAAAATCGAGAAGAGATTACGACAGGTTGAATTTTGATTTAAACAGTGGTTATATTAATTTTAAAGTGATCGCGATAGATTCGAATGGATTTTGTTATTTAAATTTTTGGAAGAGATTGCGATTGACATACCTTATGTACGAATCTGAAGGATTTAACAAATTATGTCCTATTTTAATTTCGAGGACGAAATTATTTTAAGTTGGGTAGATTGTAAACTCCCTCACCCAAAATAGATATTTTGTGTATATTTTATATTATTATATTTATTATATATGTTGAATTTATTTAGAATATGCTCTTAGTTAATTAGAAAATAAATTTCTTGATATATTTACTAATATAAATATTCATTTAGAATTATTTTAGGTTATTTTAGATTTTTGGAGATTTTTCTAGAATTTTTGGTAATTAAAACTTATAAAACATAAATTTCTAGGAGTTCTATGATTTACTATACAACCATACTTGCATGTCGTTCCTACCAAATATTTATTTTAGTTTAAAATATTTAATTATATTTTTTTGTAATTTATTTAGAATTTTAAGAAATTTATTTAGATTTTAAAATTATTTAGTATTTATTTGGATATATATAGTCTTAATATTAGATAGATACTAATTTAGTGTTAATAGATATTAATAAAATTTTATAAATTATTTATATTATCTTTAATTATATTTAAGATTATAAATTATTGAGATAAATTCAAACTCTATTTTAAATTAATTCAAATCATGAACCTACTAGGAAATCAAATTCATGCATATCCTATCCTTATTTAAATTCATCATAATCCTATCCAAATTAACCAATCCTATTCGTATTTAATTAAGTAGTGTCCACCATTATAAATACCTCATCCTTTATATTTTTTTTTTCCCAAATTCCTCTCATTTTCGTCCAAAAAAATAGTCAAAATTCGTCATAAATTCAGCCTCATTTTCTACTAGTTATCACGAATTAAAAAGATGATATCTCCTAGCTCCGGACTCCAAACATGCTCCAGTTTTTTTTGTTAGAACGATAATGAGGTTATCTTTCTGATACAATAAATTGTTTTTCTAAATTATTAGTATTAAATTTTGTAAAATTCGTAGAGCACAGCATGTCCGAAAATAAATATGTTTCGATGTTTTCGTGATTTCGGGAGAACCAAGAATTAGAATCATGAACCGTTTAAAGTTTCCGAAAGCTAATGTCGAGATCATCGAGATATATTTTTCCCAGAATTTATTTCGAAGTATTTACATACTGTTAATTCTGTAGAACTTCTAGGTTAGAATTTAACCATCGGTGCACAATACAAAATTTGTATGTGCCATAATTTCCAAACGAATTTGAATTCAGATGAGCCGTAAATTCTAGTATATTTTTGATGCTGAAATCTACAGGAAATCATGCATGAAAGTCGATTTTGTATCGGTTGACGTTTTGGTCAACAGATCGCCTCGATTTGCGTGCCATGAGTCTCGAGTTGATAAAATTCAGTTTCTTTGGACAAAATTTAGGAATTAACATAAAAATCAGAATAATAAGATTAAAATAGGATTTTAGAGTAATTATTCCAGAATTAAATAAACTAAAATAAATTAATGGTTATATTATTATATAGTTATATGAATTTATATGTAAGTAAATGCTAATTGATAATTATGACTAAATATTCAGACTGTATGACCCTAGGACATCGTGGACTATCCCATACTTACCTTGACCATGTTGACCTTAAGAACTTGTGAATTTGTCTGCCATGCGTACACTAACGTACTGGCATAGACACTTGTCAGTTGACTGACTGATTTCGTACAGTACTTGAAGACGTGACACCCGCGTAATTCAATGCATAATTGACCGTGTTAGATGACTAGTGTTACCCCTAGTATACCCCCTGATTCCAGTATAAATGTGGTTGAGTATGTGCTAGTGTAATGACTAATAATTCTATTATATTATATTTATGTGTACATAGGATATTGGATTGTTCTGCGCGATTTCTGGAGCAGGTTATAGGTACATTGCAGCTTCCTTGTCAGGAAAGTATACCTTGCCATTGTACTGTTATTTTTATTCCATATGTTGCATGCATCTTTATTTTCTGTCCTTTCATATATTTTAACTATTATATAAAAATGCGCACGACGGTGTCGTCGCGGTATATTTTTATTTATGTATTTGCATTGACCTTGTTTATGAGACTACCCCATCATCATGTAGCATCTTTAGGTTCATTGGTCGTGACACAGTTGTTACACGAGTTGTGAGTCTCATGTAGATCACGGACTTGCGTGTAGGTTGGCCTCCTGTATGTGTGGGTCGTGCGTTAGGAATAACTGCTGTTAGAAACTTTGCATGCTAGTAGACTTGGCAGTTATTAGAGGTATTATCATGTCATGGATGTGACATGCTTAGAGCATGGGGTGGGAAGAACAACAAGTAAGGCGTGTGGGCTCTGTTGTACTTTTCTTGTATAACCCGTACGCTCCGCCGGAGATGCGCGGTCATGATGACTCCTATATATACTACTTGGCGGGCCTCCGGTGTTCGAAAGACGCCGTGCCTTTGTAGGCCCCTGGATCTCCAAGAGAACTATGCCAATCCCATTTTAGCCAGATAGCCCACGCGTTGGGAAAGTTGTTCTTAACTGCATTCACTTTAGACGGTTAGGCGACCCCTTTGGATATTTATTTCAGTACTTTATTGGCATGTGTTTAAGTATCTTGTTATGTCCCTCTGAGGACCTGGTCCGCTGCCAGGTGTATCTTTTCTTGAGTATTTGTAGGAGCACAAATTTGGATGGTTACATGTGATCCGAGGATGTCTTCTCTTCGAGCTGTGATGGATAGCTGGTATTCTTATATTGTGTTGTGGTATTGTACTTATATTGTATTTGCTCTTATATTCGAGTTGGTAGTGGATTTGTTTCCATCCAACTATCATCCTTAGATACTTCTTATTGAGATCTAGTTTCATAGATACTGGTTATTTATTTCTATATGATTTTGGTGGATGAGATTTAGATTTTACCCTGTGACTTGTATTACAGTTATACCACTTGTGGATTTGATATTCATATTACAGCGTATGTGTGGATTTGGTTTCCATATATTGGATTTGCCATATCCATGCGGCTGGCATGCTTACGTGTCCTAGTCCTACGTATTTTGGGACTGGGGCGTGACATATTTTTGTGGTGGCCCATGCAGGTCGAGAGCATATTGTCTCGGTTACGTTACTGTACCGAACAAGCCTGCACATAGGACTAGAGTATAGGATCTCATCCACAATTGACTATGATTCACCTTCCTCCTCTATGATTTATTCGAACAATTGTATCCTGCTTGATTCCTGTACTTCCCTAATAAGTTCGTTGAGTATATATGGCCTTCTGCTAGAATATAGGAACCTCTGTTATTAGGATAATAATTAGAGTAGCACACCTATTAAGAATACAACGAGAATATAGACACACCCCTAAGTTTAGAATATCTAGTGAACCCTAGAATTCCTTATCTTTAGAATTGATTTACCATTACCCCCTGATGTATTATGAAAACTTGAATAGACACTACTAGAGTTAGTTAGAAGTTTTACCATAATATTTGACCCTAGTATTGAGGAACCAATGGAGAACCAATATTGAACATTAGGACTGAACCTAACCCTCATAATTGGATAGTATTAGAGAACTATAAAACTTATGTCATTGTCTTGTTACTAGTAGACAGCACCCTAGGAAGCCTAGAGGAATGTAATCAACCCTTTCCCTTGATCATACCCCGAACATGGCAACTAGCATGCCACCCCCTTAGAGAACCATGATGCTATCTAGAGCCCTATATTTTTGATTTCATAACTTGTCCCCCTGCAACCTTAGCGTTCGCTAATTGTGTGACGACTAAATTATGATTCTTCTTTCTTCGTCATTTAACTCGTGCCACATAACTCGTATGATTGAAGGCCAAGTAATCTTATTCTATGTTTGGACATGTAGTTTGCTAGGGTATAGCTTGGTAATTTGAACTTTGAATTTTGTGCGTGATAGTTGGAATTTGATAGTTTGCGTAGTTCCCTTAGGTTGTGACCTAATGATTACCCCTTAGCTTTAAATCACGAAATTTGTACCCATAGCTCGATATCCCTTTCCCCTTAACGGCTAGTAACTCTTCTATCCCTACGATTGACACCTGTTCTATGAGCACTTGACCCTTACCTATATAATGCAATAGGAGACCCTAATAAGAGTTTCTGTTCTATGTACATGTGCAAAGTTATTTTTGTAGGTATCCTTAAGGCAATACAATAGTAGTTAAATTATTTTAAGTTGGATAGTATACCTCACCACCTAGTATCACGTAGTCCCTGTGATCCATTGATGAAGTATAACTGAATGACATTAATTGTATGCTAGCAGAGACGACAGTGTTTATTCAGACGATAGAATTTAGAGGTCCATGTCCCTATTGGTCGACTAGCGACTTAGACAAGGAATTAGTATGACAACTGTAGAGATTGTGTAGTCTTTCATTATTATTGCTTATTTTGCTTTTGTTTTTGTGAATTTGAATTGTTATGAACCTTCTTTCATCATAATCTAGCGTATTCATATTTGATGTACTACCTTGACTTATGCTGCTATTATAGCCTAGTTTTTGCAAGCTTATTCTTTATCGAGCTTGTTCATGACATACGTATTATTGGGGGCCCACAATAATACATTTCAGAATCAGTGTATTTGGGTCTAGCTAACCTTAGTGCGCTTGGTTCGCCCTTCGCATAACTACTTTACGTGGATTGAGATATGTAGTGATTAGTAGACGAATATACTTACCCTCTAGATACGACAAAGCATATTATATCAAGTACATAACTGCACCGATGTGAGCATGCGAATAGGAAATTCCCAAATTAAGATTTCAATCACAACTGTCTTGACAATTCCCAATTGAATTCTTTAAACGCTTTGATTCCCATACTTCCATTCTATTACCCCTCCTTGAACTCTTTTCCATTGCTTTCCGTCTTTCCTTGTTTCGGAAAGACAAAATCTCGTGCTTGGATATAAGTGATACACGGATAGTACAAGATATACCCCATAGGCCAATCACATTATTTGGTGACTATCTTTCATAATTTATTAAGGGCATATCACATATGATATAGTTGGTGTTAAAGTTTTGAGGATTGAATGACATTAGAAAATAAATTGAGGAATATTTTTCTTAAGTGTAAGAGCCTTATGTGATAGATGGGTAAATTCTAAGTTGGGTAGAAATTGCAGTATTAAACTTGGGGAGAATTCTTTTAGATTGTGATCAAGTAGGATTAGATTGAGAGATTAAGTCCTTTTAAATATGGAGAATTTTAAAAGAGGGATTAAGATAATGAGGATTTAATGAATTTTAAAAATCTTGATATTGAGGACCCAATATTTATACTTTGAGCACATAATTTAAATTTTGAATATTGAAGGATGAATCATCGATTTAATTTTGAGGATAAATAAAGAATTTTAGACTTGAACAATTGGTTAATTAGATTTAAATTTTATAATTTGATGATTTGAATTAAAAGTTCAATTTTGATTGTTGGGTCACCTATTTAAAATATTGAGGATGTAAATTGAGTTTAAATATTTGAATAGTACAAAATTCTTAAGTTAAGAATAGGAATAAGATTTGATTAGAATTGTTTATTGTTCAAAGTCTAGAGGAGATTATGATAGTTGGAAATTATGATATAAATTTTGATGTGGGATGTCATATAGACTTGAGTCAGATTTGGATGTTGATTATTTAAAAATCGAGAAGAGATTACGACAGGTTGAATTTTGATTTAAACAGTGGTTATATTAATTTTAAAGTGATCGCGATAGATTCGAATAGATTTTGTTATTTAAATTTTTGGAAGAGATTGCGATTGACATACCTTATGTACGAATGTGAAAGATTTAACAAATTATGTCTTATTTTAATTTCGAGGACAAAATTATTTTAAGTTGGGTAGATTGTAAACTCCCTCATCCAAAATAGATATTTTGTGTATATTTTATATTATTATATTTATTATATATGTTGAATTTTTTAGAATATGCTCTTAGTTAATTAGAAAATAAATTTCTTAATATATTTACTTATATAAATATTCATTTAGAATTATTTTAGGTTATTTTAGATTTTTGGAGATTTTTCTAGAATTTTTGGTAATTAAAACTTAGAAAACATAAATTTCTAGGACTTCTATGATTTACTATACAACCATACTTGCATGTCGTTCCTACCAAATATTTATTTTAGTTTAAAATATTTAATTATATTTTTTTGTAATTTATTTAGAATTTTAAGAAATTTATTTAGATTTTAAAATTATTTAGGATTTATTTGGATATATATAGTCTTAATATTAGATAGATACTAATTTAGTGTTAATAGATATTAATAAGATTTTATAAATTATTTTTATTATCTTTAATTATATTTAAGATTATAAATTATTGAGATAAATTTAAACTCTATTTTAAATTAATTCAAATCATGAACCTACTAGGAAATCAACTTCATGCATATCCTATCCTTATTTAAATTCATCATAATCCTATCCAAATTAACCAATCCTATTCGTATTTAATTAAGTAGTGTCCACCATTATAAATGCCTCATCCTTCATATTTTTTTCCCAAATTCCGCTCATTTTCGTCCAAAAAAATAGTCAAAATTCGTCATAAATTCAGCCTCATTTTCTACTAGTTATCACGAATTAAAAAGACGATATCTCCTAGCTCCGGTCTCCAAACACGCTCTAGTTTTTTTTGTTAGAACGATAATGAGGTTATCTTTATGATAAAATAAATTGTTTTTCTAAATTATTAGTATTAAATTCTGAAAAATTCGTAGAGTACAGCATGTCCGAAAATAAACGTGTTTCGATGTTTTCATGATTTCGAGAGAACCAAGAATCAGAATCATGAACCGTTTAAAGTTTCAGAAAGCTAATGTCGAGATCATCGACATATATTTTTCCTAGAATTTATTTCGAAGTATTTACATACTATTAATTCTTTAGAACTTCTAGGTTAGAATTTAACCATCGGTGCACAATACAAAATTTGTATGTGCCATAATTCCCAAACGAATTTGAATCCAGACAAGCCGTAAATTCTAGTATATTTTTAATGCTAAAATCTACAGGAAATCATGCATAAAAGTCGAGTTTGTATCGGTTGACATTTTGGTCAACAGATCGCCTCGATTTTTGTGCCATGCGTCTCGAGTTGATAAAATTTAGTTTCTTTGGACAAAATTTAGGAATTAACATAAAAATTAGAATAATAAGATTAAAATAGGATTTTAGAGTAATTATTCCAGAATTAAATAAATTAAAATAAATTAATGGTTATATTATTATATAGTTATATGAATATATATGTAAGTAAATGCTAATTGATAATTATGACTAAATATTCAGACTGTATGACCCTAGGACATCGTGGACTATCCCATACTTACCTTGACCATGTTGACCTTAAGAACTTGTGAATTTGTCTGCCATGCGTACACTAACGTACTGGCATAGACACCTGTCAGTTGACTGACTGATTTCGTACAGTACTTGAAGACGTGACACCCGCGTAATTCAATGCATAATTGACCGTGTTAGATGACTAGTGTTACCCCTAGTATACCCCCTGATTCCAGTATAAAAGTGGTTGAGTATGTGCTAGTGTAATGACTAATGATTCTATTATATTATATTTATGTGTACATAGGATATTGGATTGTTCTGCGCGATTTCTGGAGCAGGTTATTGGTACATTGCAGCTTCCTTGTCAGGAAAGTATACCTTGCCATTGTACTGTTATTTTTATTCCATATGTTGCATGCATCTTTATTTTCTGTTCTTTCATATATTTTAACTATTATATAAAAATGCGCACGACGGTGTCGTCGCGGTATATTTTTATTTATGTATTTGCATTGACCTTGTTTATGAGACTACCCCATCATCATGTAGCATCTTTAGGTTCATTGGTCGTGACACAGTTGTTACACGAGTTGTGAGTCTCATGTAGATCACGGACTTGCGTACAGGTTGGCCTCTTGTATGTGTGGGCCGTGCGTTAGGAATAACTGCTGTTAGAAACTTTACATGCTAGTAGACTTGGCAGTTATTAGAGGTATTATCATGTCATGGATGTGACATGCTTAGAGCATGGGGTGGGGATAACAACAAGTAAGGCGTGTGGGCTCCGTTGCACTTTCCTTGTATAACTCGTACGCTCCGCCGGAGATGCGCGGTCTTGTTGACCCCTATATATACTACTTGGCGGGCCTCCGGTGTTCGAAAGATGCCGTGCCTTTGTAGGCCCCTGGATCTCCAAGAGAACTATGCCAATCCCATTTTAGCCAGATAGCCCACGCGTTGGAAAAGTTGTTCTTAACTGCATTCACTTTAGACGGTTAGGCGACCCCTTTGGATATTTATTTCAGTACTTTATTGGCATGTGTTTAAGTATCTTGTTATGTCCCTCTGAGGACCTGGTCCGCTGCCAGGTGTATCTTTTATTGAGTATTTACAGGAGCGCAAATTTGGATGGTTACATGTGATCCGAGGATGTCTTCTCTTCGAGCTGTGATGGATAGCTGGTATTCTTATATTGTGTTGTGGTATTGTACTCATATTGTATTTGCTCTTATATTCGAGTTGGTAGTGGATTTGTTTCCATCCAACTATCATCCTTAGATACTTCTTATTGAGATCTAGTTTCATAGATACTGATTATTTATTTTTATATAATTTTGGTGGATGAGATTTAGATTTTACCCTGTGACTTGTATTACAGTTATACCACTTGTGGATTTGATATTCATATTACAGCGTACGTGTGGATTTGGTTTCCATATATTGGAGTTGCCATATCCATGCGGCTGGCATGCTTACGTGTCCTAGTCCTACGTATTTTGGGACTGGGGCGTGACATATTTTTATGGTGGCCCATGCAGGTCGAGAGCATATTGTCTCGGTTACGTTACTGTACCGAACAAGCCTGCACATAGGACTAGAGTATAGGATCTCATCCACAATTGACTATGATTCACCTTCCTCCTCTATGATCTATTCGAACAATTGTATCCTGCTTGATTTCTGTACTTCCCTAATAAGTTCCTTGAATATATATGGCCTTCTGCTAGAATATAGGAACCTCTGTTATTAGGATGATAATTAGAGTAGCACACCTATTAAGAATACAACGAGAATATAGACACACCACTAAGTTTAGAATATCTAGTGAACCCTAGAATTCCTTATCTTTAGAATTGATTTACCATTACCCCCTGATGTATTATGAAGACTTGAATAGACACTACTAGAGTTAGTTAGAAGTTTTACCATAATGTTTGACCCTAGTATTGAGGAACCAATGGAGAACCAATATTGAACATTAGGACTGAACCTAACCCTCATAATTGGATAGTATTAGAGAACTATAAAACTTATGTCATTGTCTTGTTACTAGTAGACAGCACCCTAGGAAGCCTAGAGGAATGTAATCAACCCTTTTCCTTGATCATACCCCGAACATGGCAACTAGCATGCCACCCCCTTAGAGAACCATGATGCTATCTAGAGCCCTATATTTTTGATTTTATAACTTGTCCCCCTGCAACCTTAGCGTTCGCTAATTGTGTGATGACTAAATTATGATTCTTCTTTCTTCATCATTTAACTCGTGCCACATAACTCGTATGATTGAAGGCCAAGTAATCTTATTCTATGTTAGGATATGTAGTTTGCTAGGGTATAGCTTGGTAATTTGAACTTTGAATTTTGTGCGTGATAGTTGGAATTTGATAGTTTGCGTAGTTCCCTTAGGTTGTGACCTAATGATTACCCCTTAGCTTTAAATCACGAAATTTGTACCCATAGCTCGATATCCCTTTCCCCTTAACGGCTAGTAACTCTTCTATCCCTACGATTGACACCTGTTCTATGAGCACTTGACCCTTACCTATATAATGCAATAGGAGACCCTAATAAGAGTTTCTATTCTATGTACATGTGCAAAGTTATTTTTGTAGGTATCCTTAAGGCAATACAATAGTAGTTAAATTATTTTAAGTTGGATAGTATACCTCACCACCTAGTATCACGTAGTCCCTGTGATCCATTGATGAAGTGTAACTGAATGACATTAATTGTATGCTAGCAGAGACGACAGTATTTATTCAGACGATAGAATTTAGAGGTCCATGTCCCTATTGGTCGACTAGCGACTTAGACAAGGAATTAGTATGAAAACTGTAGAGATTGTGTAGTCTTTCATTATTATTGCTTATTTTGCTTTTATTTTTGTGAATTTGAATTGTTATGAACCTTCTTTCATCATAATCTAGCGTATTCATATTTGCTGTACTACCTTGACTTATGCTGCTATTATAGCCTAGTTTTTGCAAGCTTATTCTTTATCGAGCTTGTTCATGACATACGTATTATTAGGGGCCCACAATAATACATTTCAGAATCAGTGTATTAGGGTCTATCTAACCTTAGTGCGCTTGGTTCGCCCTTCGCATAACTACTTTACGTGGATTAAGATATGTAGTGATTAGTAGACGAATATACTTACCCTCTAGATACGACAAAGCATATTATATCAAGTACATAACTGCACCGATGTGAGCATGCGAATAGGAAATTCCCAAATTAAGATTTCAATCCACAACTGTCTTGATAATTCCCAATTGAATTCTTTAAACGCTTTGATTCCCATACTTCCATTCTATTACCCCTCCTTGAACTCTTTTCCATTGCTTTTCGTCTTCCCTTGTTTCGGAAAGACGAAATCTCGTGCTTGGATATAAGTGATACACGGATAGTACAAGATATACCCCATAGGCCAATCACATTATTTGGTGACTATCTTTCATAATTGATTAAGGGCATATCACATATGATATAGTTGGTGTTAAAGTTTTGAGGATTGAATGACATTAGAAAATAAATTGAGGAATATTTTTCTTAAGTGTAAGAGCCTTATGTGATAGATGGGTAAATTCTAAGTTGGGTAGAAATTGCAGTATTAAACTTGGGGAGAATTCTTTTAGATTGTGATCAAGTAGGATTAGATTGAGAGATTAAGTCCTTTTAAATGTGGAGAATTTTAAAAGAGGGATTAAGATAATGAGGATTTAATGAATTTTAAAAATCTTGATATTGAGGACCCAATATTTATACTTTGAGCACATGATTTAAATTTTGAATATTGAAGGATGAATCATCGATTTAATTTTGAGGATAAATAAAGAATTTTAGACTTGAACAATTGGTTAATTAGATTTAAATTTTACAATTTGATGATTTGAATTAAAAGTTCAATTTTGATTGTTGGGTCACCTATTTAAAATATTGAGGATGTAAATTGAGTTTAAATATTTGAATAGTACAAAATTCTTAAGTTAAGAATAGGAATAAGATTTGATTAGAATTGTTTATTGTTCAAAGTCTAGAGGAGATTATGATAGTTGGAAATTATGATATAAATTTTGATATGGGATGTCATATAGACTTGAGTCAGATTTGGATGTTGATTATTTAAAAATCGAGAAGAGATTACGACAGGTTGAATTTTGATTTAAACAGTGGTTATATTAATTTTAAAGTGATCGCGATAGATTCGAATGGATTTTATTATTTAAATTTTTGGAAGAGATTACGATTGACATACCTTATGTACGAATGTGAAGGATTTAACAAATTATGTCTTATTTTAATTTCGAGGACGAAATTATTTTAAGTTGGGTAGATTGTAAACTCCCTCACCCAAAATAGATATTTTGTGTATATTTTATATTATTATATTTATTATATATATTGAATTTATTTAGAATATGCTCTTAGTTAATTAGAAAATAAATTTCTTGATATATTTACTTATATAAATATTCATTTAGAATTATTTTAGGTTATTTTAGATTTTTGGAGATTTTTCTAGAATTTTTGGTAATTAAAACTTAGAAAACATAAATTTCTAGGACTTCTATGATTTACTATACAACCATACTTGCATGTCGTTCCTACCAAATATTTATTTTAGTTTAAAATATTTAATTATATTTTTTTGTAATTTATTTAGAATTTTAAGAAATTTATTTAGATTTTAAAATTATTTAGGATTTATTTGGATATATATAGTCTTAATATTAGATAGATACTAATTTAGTGTTAATAGATATTAATAAGATTTTATAAATTATTTGTATTATCTTTAATTATATTTAAGATTATAAATTATTGAGATAAATTCAAACTCTATTTTAAATTAATTCAAATCATGAACCTACTAGGAAATCAACTTCATGCATATCCTATCCTTATTTAAATTCATCATAATCCTATCCAAATTAACCAATCCTATTCGTATTTAATTAAGTAGTGTCCACCATTATAAATACCTCATCCTTCATATTTTTCTTTCTCAAATTCCTCTCATTTTCGTCCAAAAAAATAGTCAAAATTCGTCATAAATTCAGCCTCATTTTCTACTAGTTATCACGAATTAAAAAGACGATATCTCCTAGCTCCGCACTACAAACACGCTCCAATTTTTTTTGTTAGAATGATAATAAGGTTAGCTTTCTGATAATATACATTTTTTTTCTAAATTATTAGTATTAAATTCTGGAAAATTCCTAGAGCACAGCATGTCCGAAAATAGATGTGTTTCGATATTTTTGCGATTTCGGGAGAACCAAGAATCAGAATCACGAACCGTTTAAAGTTTCCGAAAGCTAATGTCGAGATCATCGACATATATTTTTCCCAGAATTTATTTCGAAGTATTTCATACTGTTAATTCTGTAGAACTTCTAGGTTAGAATTTAACCATTGATGCACAATACAAAATTTGTATGTGCCATAATTCCCAAACGAATTTGAATTCAGACGAGCCATAAATTCTAGTATATTTTTGATGCTGAAATCTACAGAAAATTATGCATGAAAGTCGAGTTTGTATCGGTTGACTTTTTGGTCAACAGATCGCCTCGATTTGCGTGCCATGAGTCTCGAGTTGATAAAATTTAGTTTCTTTGGACAAAATTTAGTAATTAACATAAAAATCAGAATAATAAGATTAAAATAGGATTTTAGAGTAATTATTCCAGAATTAAATAAATTAAAATAAATTAATGGTTATATTATTATATAGTTATATGAATATATATGTAAGTAAATGCTAATTGATAATTATGACTAAATATTCAGACTGTATGACCCTAGGACAACGTGGACTATCCCATACTTACCTTGACCATGTTAACCTTAAGAACTTGTGAATTTGTCTGCCATGCGTACACTAACGTACTGGCATAGACACCTGTCAGTTGACTGACTGATTTCGTACAGTACTTGAAGACGCGACACCAGCGTAATTCAATGCATAATTGACCGTGTTAGATGACTAGTGTTACCCCTAGTATACCCCCTGATTCCAGTTAAATGTGGTTGAGTATGTGCTAGTGTAATGACTAATGATTCTATTATATTATATTTATGTGTACATAGGATATTGGATTGTTCTGCGCGATTTCTGGAGCAGGTTATTGGTACATTGCAGCTTCCTTGTCAGGCAAGTATACCTTGCCATTGTACTGTTATTTTTATTTCATATGTTGCATGCATCTTTATTTTCTGTCCTTTCATATATTTTAACTGTTATATAAAAATGCGCGCGACGGTGTCGTCGTGGTATATTTTTATTTATGTATTTGCATTGACCTTGTTTATGAGACTACCCCAACATCATATAGCATCTTTAGGTTCATTGGCCGTGACACAGTTGTTACACGAGTTGTGAGTCTCATGTAGATCACGGACTTGCGTGCAGGTTGGCCTCCTGTACGTGTGGGCCGTGCATTAGGAATAACTGCTGCTAGAAACTTTGCATGCTAGTAGACTTGGCAGTTATTAGAGGTATTATCGTGTCATGGATGTGACATGCTTAGAGCATGGGGTAGGGAGAACAACAAGTAAGGCGTGTGGGCTCCGTTGTACTTTCCTTGTGTAACCCGTACGCTCCGCCGGAGATGCGCGGTCATGATGACCCCTATATATACTACTTGGCGGGCCTCCGGTGTTCGAAAGATGCCGTGCCTTGTAGGCCCCTGGATCTCCAAGAGAACTATGCCAATCCCATTTTAGCCAGATTGCCCACGCGTTGGGAAAGTTGTTCTTAACTGCATTCACTTTAGACGGTTAGGCGACCCCTTTGGATATTTATTTCAGTACTTTATTGGCATGTGTTTAAGTATCTTGTTATGTCCCTCTGAGGACCTGGTCCGCTGCCAGGTGTATCTTTTCTTGAGTATTTGCAGGAGCGCAGATTTGGATGGTTACATGTGATCCGAGGATGTCTTCTCTTCGAGCTGTGATGGATAGCTGGTATTCTTATATTGTATTGTGGTATTGTACTCATATTGTATTTGCTCTTATATTCGAGTTGGTAGTGGATTTGTTTCCGTCCAACTATCATCCTTAGATACTTCTTATTGAGATCTAGTTTCATAGATACTGGTTATTTATTTCTATATGATTTTGGTGGATGAGATTTAGATTTTACCCTGTGACTTGTATTACAGTTATACCACTTGTGGATTTGATATTCATATTACAGCGTACGTGTGGATTTGGTTTCCATATATTGGAGTTGCCATATCCATGCGGCTGGCATGCTTACGTGTCCTAGTCCTACGTATTTTGGGACTGGGGCGTGACAATGGTACCTTGCTAATTTTGAGTATAGAGGTCATGTGTATCAGGGAATAGTACGAGGGGTATAAGGATACCATCGAGATATTATGGTGTTGTAATGGCTAGAAGGTAATTGTGTATGTATTATGATACTAATATATAGATAAGAACCTTAGGATAATTAAAATATGTTAGAGGATGAGTTACACCAAGTATCAGATAGAAAGAGATTCTATAGTAGCAAGAACTGGAGTACCTCAAGTATTATGAAAGTTTAGGCACAATTATTTTAGTACCTAGTATAATAGTATAGAGGTGAGACATAAGTAGCTTGGTATGAGGATGTCATCTATAGTGCCATATAAGAGCTGGTGCCTTGTGTAGACAGTAACAAGAATTGAGTAAGGCATCATATTCGGAGTATTCAAGTTGGACAAGGGTATGCTAATAAAACACATGATGGAAAAAGTATACAAGTGTTCCTTGTAGGAGAATAGTTGAGAAATTTTGGTGATTACAAGAACTGAACAGATAAAAGAGGTAGTATCTTAGCAGTGTTTCATATAGTATCTTAGGTAGCAAGTGCCAGTGAGTGAAGCATGTCCATGACCTAGGACTACAGTATATCACTAGTATTTGGTAACCCTCAGAATTAAAAATATCTTGACTAGGTTGATGATTAGTGAATGCTTAGTGTGTGATAGAATAGGCCACAGGTGGCATAGGAGATTACCCGCACTAGTAGAAGGAGATACCCCAGTAAGGCATAGACTAAAATTCATGATAGTTAGAGACTATATCCAAGTAGGATTTTTCTTTCAGTAAAATGGTAGGATTGTATGTTATATGGTAGGACTATTTTGGACTGTGATTGATGGAGGTTTGACCATAGTAAAATTTGTATTAATAGGTTATGACTGGCTAAAGAAAGGGGTGAGAGTTTTAATTTCGAGGACAAAACTCTTCTATGGGGGGTAGACTTGTCACTACCACATTTTCTAGGAAAGGGTATTTTAGTCATTTGGTAATTAATTAAAATATTGTATATATTAAATATTTATTTATTATATTATTTATTTATTGGTAGCATGTTAGATTTATTTTTGGACTTGTATTAGTAGACCTAACTAGTTTAGATTAGATCCATGGACCAACATTTAATTCTAGTTAGAATTGAGCCCAATAATAAGCACATTCATTAGGAGGATAATTAATTAAGTTAAACCCATTAGACTATAACCTTCCCTCCTTAATTAATTTCTTTATGAGAGGCCCCAAGGAATATTTTAGACTTTACATAGTAACTTGAGGGAGGGGGCAAGTGAGGCCTATATAAAGGGGATAAAAACTTTCTTTCTCTTCATTTTTTATTCCAAATCTAGATCAAGAATTTCCCTTAACCAAATTTTTTCATTCCTACATCAAATTCCACCCAATTTCTTTCCAAATCACCATTGGAGGCTATTAGAAAAATAATCTACAAGGAAGAAGCAAGAATCTACAAAGAGGAGTAAGGATCTACAAGTTGAAGGCTCATTTTACCCAATTTAGGATTTTTATTGGGAATCCATCTCCCAATATGTACAATTCAGTTTTTTCTCTCTTATTAGACTCTAAATGTGTGATTTAATCATTAGAAACCACCCTATATGCTAAGACTACCCATAGGAATTGGAATTAGGTTCATAGGAGGCCTATGGAAAAAGTTATGGTACATTTTGTGTCAATTTTGGAAGAATTTTGAGATTAACACATTTTGTGTTTATCAATTGGTCAATTAAACCAAATTGACATATGTTTGATGATGTGTGGCTAGTATTGTGTCCACAATTGGATACATATAGGCCGTATCTCGTTAATTTGGAGATATGAATTATTTTTGGAGGGTTTCTCCGATACAGAGATTTGTGCATGTCACTTCTTGACACAGACACGTAGTTGATTTATTTATTATTCGTATTATGCATAATTAGTATTTTTAGACTTGTTCGTGTCCTTCGGGATGCGTTTGGTTGTGTGGTGGAACTATATCGCAAGCGTATCATAGAATAAGTATGATACGGGTGCGGTGCACTCCACGTGTTTGTTTCATTGTGTCACGACCCGCTCCCATAAAATCGGGCATTAGTCATGGGTACGTCCAGCCTATGCCGTAGCATCAGTGGTAGAACGCTATCTAGGTCTACTATCTAGCTAGCAATCTCACACAATAATATAAGTACCTGTCAAGATCTCAACTCCAAATGGAGGAAAAATATGATAAAGATGACACAAGTACTCAATCACGATTCTAAGCACGATAAGATAACACAGAAGTCTAACAACTACAAAGTCTAAAGAACAACAACTACTAAAATCAACCATAATAATAATAATAACACAATATCCTGAATCAAATACAATACAAAGTCTCAAACCAAAAGCAGGGGACAAATCCGGTACCAAAAGCTAATAAATACAACTGAGGTCCTAGTGATCCCGGCTACCAACCTGGAAATCACTCTTGAATTATGTGGTCCCTATCTGCACCATCGACAGACTGAGGTCCATAAAACGTCAGACACCAATCATTCAGATCCTCTGAAAAATATATCCAGTCAGGATTGGAGCAAGTACACCTCTAACAGCAGTTACAATTAAATGATAAAAACTATAAAGCAGTTGTAGCAAGTAGCAAGGTGAAGGAAATAAAAAATGAACAAGGAAATATATATATCTATCAACTGGTGCATAAAGGTAAAGATGCATGAATATCAGAAGCAAGATAGTAATGACTGCAGGATACAAGAAATCTAAACTAAGAGCAAGTGTGTGCACAAGAACGTGAAGTGAGTCCAGCAAGAGTAAATATAATGAGTCCAGTCCAGAAAGTATAAGTGAGACCAGTCAAGAAATACAAGTGAGTCTAGACTAAAAATAATGAACTCGTGTCTCTGAAATACCTGTTTTGACATGTAAACGGTTAGGGATAAGTACGGCTCACCGTACACTGGGTGTGCGGCTGCTATCATTCCATATTAGACAAGAAGGGGTAATTCCAGTAATTCCATATTTGGGAATATTTACATGTCTACTCGAGAATTTCTCTGCCCCGACTAGTATAAGTAAATTCAAGACCCGGCACGTAAATTAAGCATGAGTCCAGCCAGAAACATGAGTTGTCACGCCCCAGTCCCAAAATATACGGGACCAGGCCACGTGGTAATGGCCAGTTGACACGTCTCCGAAGATATCCCAATTTAATGGATCCACGAAGAGTGCTACGCTATCCTATAATACTATATGTCCAATATCAATCAATAACAGGTAATCTAATCTCATCCACAATATAAAGAGCAAGAAACACTAAATAAACTGCTGGTTGATAAATACCAGTCTCAAGATATCATAATACAACCAGTGATGTCTGGTGGGAACAAACCCACTACTATGACAAAATAAAGTACTAAAATGAGATATAAAAGATAATGACTAGAGTATCAGCTGAGTAGATAATGATGCCCTCCATCTAGGCTAAAGGCCTACCAACTAGTCACGGAAACTCTGACGGTTGCACCTCCAACTCCTCAGCTGTAGCAAATCTCGTCTCTTGTCCCAAGCCGTATAAGGTGGGGTAGTAAGCCTCGTCTAAATCTGGAAAGATACCAAGTCCTCAGAGGGACGTAACAAGATACAAGAAAATAATATGCCATATATGAATACTGAATAAAATAAATACAATAAGGGTGTGCTAGCCATCTAAGTGAATGCAATATGAGGACAACGCTGGTGCGTATGAGTAGGTGTAGGCATAACATCCATGCTCCGAAGAGAACGGCATCAGTACAGTATATCGTCCATATCGCTCCGAAGAACGTGGCATCAGTATAAAGGGAAGGTCATTGGATCCGAGGCTCCTCCGGAACTACGGCTCCAATGTGTGTACCCCATACGCCTACTAGTTGTCTTCCCCGCCCAATGTAGATACGCAAGTCGACTACTCGACGTGCATACCATGTATCTATATGCCAAGTATCTAAACTATATCCTAACTATATACTAACCGTGATGTAGGTGATACGCAACGATAGCTAGTCGAGTGCGCAAACCCGCATCCCAATATGAATATATCTCAGTGACCGTGTAAGGTGTCAGGTCTCAGACAATAACAGAGTATCGTCCAATGGGTTGAGTCTGCTAAGAGCTAAGTCCATATATATACTAAACATCGACGTACCCGTCGAATGCACCCAAGACAACTCGGACGTGCACAGTTGTATAAATTACGAGCAACAAGAATACAATACAACTTATGCATATTTAAATTAGACAGTAAATATAGCAAGGTATCTTGCCTGTGTCCTAAAGCTGGGAATGCCAGAAGCTGGTTCCAACAATGTCTTCTGGCTGATCCAAAGATCCTAAACACAAATATAATATAACAATCTAATATCAGACATGAAGAAATACATAAGTAATTATGAAGTTGCTCCTAGATATTGTTGCCGGTTTACTACTGACCAAATACAGTATCACATGTGCACGTAGCTAGGGTATACTCGTGCTCTGTCTTTGGTCAACGTGTTCCTTGCGACAATGATTATCGGTTTATGGTTGACAACTATTTCTGCTCTGCACGAAAACATGCCCTTTATTTCCATGTTCAACCATACTTGGTTTATGTCCAGTGTCCGGATGAGATACTGGACCTAGATGACAGGTCTAAGTTAAGTTAATCGATGGTTATTCGATGAGTTCTAACTCTGGTTAATTTTCATGCCATTTTATATAAAGATTAGGGTTAATAACTTTGTGTCCAAGGATCCAACTCTCGATGCGACGACACGATACTCACATACGAATACGATACGAGGGGAAGGGGTATAGGCGTTTACCTAGCGGCTGGTGATGTTCCTCAGCGTGGTCGTCTTCCGGTGGGGTGGCGGTGCTCCGGTCGGCAGCCGACGAGCAAGGCAGCGGCGGTAGCAGCTTGCAGCAGCGACTGCGGGTGATCGCAGCAGCAGTGGCAGCTCTGGGCAGCGGGGTTGCTGGTCGAGGCAGCGCGGAGGGGTGGCTGTCAGGACGCGGGGAGGTCGGGTCCGCCTGAGCGTGGTGATCGGGGCTGGGGAAGTCGCTGTCGGGATGCGGGGAGGTCTGGGTTGGATGTAAGATCGGGTTGGAGTGGCGGTGATGGCGGGTGGGTTGGAATCCGGTGTCGAGGGATGAGCAGGTGGCGGCTTGCTGTGTGGGCTGGCCGGAAGTTGGGGAGGGGTCGGCTTGGGTTTTTGATGATTAGTAACAATTAGGGTTTTATGTAGGAGCATGTATGTTTATATAGGGGAGGTTTGATGGCTGGCCTTGGGATTGGGCCTGTCCAGCCTTGGTGGGGTGGGGCTGGTCCACGTGAAAGAGCATGTGGCTTGGTTTGGTTTTGCTAGCGGTAAATTGGCTTTAAATTTAAATTAATTTAATAATTCAACTCTGTAATTACTAATGCGTCGGAAACATAAAGAACTAGATTTTTGGGTGGTATACAGAAGTCGTGGCATAACAAGCTTGGTATAGACTGATACCCTAACTTGGGTACGTGGGATTTTGGGTTGTGGTTTCATCTCAGTAAAATAATTAATTAAATCCTATTTTTGACGAGGGGATTTACAATCTACCCTCCTTAGAGCATTTTGTCCTCAAAATTAAAACATATGTATGGTAAGAACTAACGACTGAATTTAAAATACTACCACATACCTAGGCCTTCGAAGAGGTAGGGGTAACGCTGGCGAATATCCTCCTCGCGTTCCCAGGTTGACTCGCCTGGTGCATGATGCCTCCATGCAACACGAACTAGGGGGATGGTCTGCCCTCGTAATACCTTCTCACTTCTGTCTAGAATCTCTACAGGCTCCTCTTCATATGACAGGCTCGGGCCGACTGTGATTTCGGAATGGTCAAGCACGTGACTAGGATCCGGTATGTACCTCCTTAATTGGGATACATGGAAGACATCGTGAACTCCTTCCAAGGTCTGCGGTAATGCTAATCTGTAAGCAACCTCTCCGACGCGTTCTAATATGTCGAATGGTCCGATGTACCTCGGACTCAGCTTCCCTCTGCCTTCGAATCTGATAGTCCCTCGAGTAGGTAAGATCTTTAAGAATACGTGATCTCCAACCTGAAACTCTAAGGGTCGGTGATGCGCATTCGTCCAATGCTTCTGTCGGTCTTGTGCTGCTCGAAGGTGTCCTTGGATCTTCTTTACCTTTTCTACCGTCCGAACAACCAACTCTGGTCCGAGAATCTGTTGTTCGCCTATATCACTCCAGCATACTAGAGAACGACACTTCCTGCCATACAATGCTTTATAGGGAGCCATCTGAATGCTAGCTTGATAGCTGTTGTTGTAGAAAAACTCGACCAAATATAAGTGGTCCTCCCATGATCCTCCGAAGTCTAGCATGCACACTCTTAACATGTCTTCTAGCGTCTGAATGGTGCGCTCCGACTGGCCATCTGTTTGTGGGTGATACGCTGTGCTAAACTTTAGGCGAGTACCAAGACTCTCTTGCATACTCCGCCAAAAGTAAGACATAAATCTCGTATCCCTGTCTGACACGATGCTAACTGGCACTGCATGTAGGCGCACAATCTCTCTCATGTACATATCTTCTAAAGACTCCGTCGATTGCCCAACTCTAAAGGGTAAAAAGTGTGCGGACTTGGTGAGTCTATCCACGATTACCCATACTGCATTGCGCCCACTAGGACTCCTCGGGAAGCCTGTAATAAAGTCCATAGTGATATGCTCCCATTTCCACTCCGGTATAGGAAGCGGTTGAAGCAATCCTGCAGACCTCTGGTGCTCAGCCTTGACTTGCTGACACACCAGGAACTTGGCCACGAAGCATGCTCTCTCTCTTCATTCCATGCCACCAGTAGTACTGTCTTAGATCTCTGTACATCTTCGTACCTCCTGGATGAACGGAGTAGGTGGAACTGTGTGCCTCTGTCAACAATTCCTACTGAAGTTCTCTATTTGGAACATAAAGACGATCTCCGCACCTCAGTGTTCCGTCTTCACGTATCCGCAATCCTGTCTGTAATCCAGCCTCTGTCCTCCGTCTGAGCCTCTGAAATCTGGCATCTGTCAGCAAAGCAGCCTTGATTCTCTCTACCAGTGTCGATTGCAATTGGAAATTCGACAACTGTCCATCTACTCCGGGTATAACAACCTCTATAACCATCTGCTCTAGATCTCTCAACAGATATTGTTGGGTAGTCAAGAAGAATGCCATAGATCTTCTGCTTAATGCGTCTGCTACTACGTTGGCTTTTCCTGGGTGGTACTGTAGCTCTATTTCGAAGTCTGTTATCACCTTGAGCCAACGTCTCTGTCTCTGATTTAGGTCCTTCTGAGTGTAGACGTATTTCAGGCTCTTATGATCAGTAAATATCTCTACTCTTTCTCCATATAGGTAATGCCTCCAAAGCTTTAACGCAAAGATCACCGCTGCAAGCTCCAAGTCGTGGGTGGGATAGTTCTTCTCATGTATCCTCAACTGTCTAGAAGCATAAGCTACAACCTTTCCATGCTGCATCAAGACGCATCCTAATCCTTTCCCAGATGCATCGCTGTAGATTACGAATCCTCCGGGTCCAGAAGGTATGGTCAAAATGGGTGTTGTAGTCAAGCGCTTCTTCAGCTCATCGAATGCCTTCTGACACTCCTCTGTCCAAGTAAACTCCTGCTTCTTACGGGTCAAGTGGGTCATTGGCTCTGCAATCTTCGCGAAGTTCTCTACGAACCTTCGGTAATATCCGGCAAGTCCTAGGAAACTCCTCACTTCTGAGACATTGGTAGGGGTTGGCCATGTCTCTACAGATGAAATCTTCGCCGGATCTACTGAGATACCGTCTCCTGAGATGACGTGTCCAAGGAAAGCGACGCGTTCTAGGAGAAACTCGCACTTGCTTAGCTTGGCATAAAGTCTCTCTCTCCTCAGCATCTCTAACACTAGTCTCAAGTGCTTCTCGTGCTCCTCGTGGCTCTTCGAATACACCAAAATATCGTCGATGAAGACTACCACGAACTGGTCTAAGTATTGGTGGAATACTCTGTTCATCAAGTTCATAAATACAGCTGGCGCATTCGTCAGTCCAAAAGGCATCACTAAGAACTCGTAGTGACCATAACGAGTCCTGAATGCTGTCTTTTGAATGTCTTTTCTTCGCACCTTCACTTGATGATAACCCGATCTCAAGTCGATCTTTGTGAACACCACTGCTCCTGTCAACTGGTCGAATATATCGTCAATCTACGGCAGGGGGTACTTGTTCTTGATAGTCAAAGCATTAAGGGCTCTGTAATCAATACACATACGTATTGTTCCATCCTTCTTAGGCACAAACAATACGGGTGCTCCCCATGGTGATGCACTAGGACGGATAAATCCCTTGCTCTGCAACTCCTCCAATTATAGCTTCAGCTCGTCTAACTCCTTCTTCGCCAATCGGTACACATTAGAAAATACCGGTACTGCTCCTGGTACTAGCTCAATAGTGAACTCCACGTCTCTATCTGGTGGTAAGCCTGGCAATTCTTCGGGGAAAACATCCTCGAATTGTGCAACTATTGGTGGGGGCGCAATCTCCATAGTCATGTAAGTTCCAGCTGTCTGTCCTACTCCTTGTTCGGCAGTCCCCCGCATGTACTCGAACTCCGGTTGATCTGGTGGTCTAAAAGTGACGCTATCCTTCCGACATTTTAGTACGGCGTTATACTGGCTTAACCAGTCCATGCCTAACACAACGTCAAAGTACGGCATAGGCAATACCAGGAATCGCGCTCTCATCTCTCTACCATATACGACTACCGAGCACGTCCTAATAGTGCTGGTAACCGACACAATACCTCCTCCGGTAAGAATCTTCCAACTCTTAGGTAAGGGGGAAGTCGCTACTCTATGCATTGCTACAAATCTACTAGATATAAATGACAATGTAGCCCCAGAATCAAACAATGCTGTCGCAGGTAAGGATGCGACTAAAATGGTACCTGTGATTGCTTCTCCTTCTGTTTCCTCCTCAGCGGCTGCTAATGCAAAGGCCTGTCCCTGTCTCTGTCCTTCTACCTGCTGTCGGGCCCGATCAAACTGTGCCTGCTGTGGGGCCAAGGGTGGTCCCCTCTGGAATCCTCCGGGTGCTGGTGGACGCTGTCCTCCTGGTGGGGGTAGTATCCTCGGGGCTGGTGCTGCTGGCCTTTGTCCGGCCTGTGGGGCTGCCTCCCTGCGATGTGGGCAATCTCTGACAAGGTGCTGGCTTGCTCCATAAATCATGCATGTCCCAAGTCTCTTCCGGCAGTCCTTCTCGAAGTGACCTCTCTTACCACAGAAGTGGCAAGTCAGAAGTTCCTGGTGTGGATATGGTGTTGTTCTCTGTTGTGTCTGTGCTCCGGGACGACGGATGGGTCCTCCTGCTCCCGGCTGGGCTCTAGCTGGCATGGTCGTGCTGGAACGCCTAACTCTTCTGACAATGGCCTCCTGGATCCTCGCCTCTGCGAGAACCTCCTCATAAAAAATCCTTGCCTCTGCAGTGGTATATCTCTGTAGCTTAAAATTTAGGCCGTGGTGGAATCTCTGAGCCTTCTCTAGATCATTAGGTATCAGGACGGCTCCAAATCTGCTAAGGCGGCTAAACTCTGCGTCATAGGCGTCAACAGTCATATTCTCCTGTTCTAGGTGTAGGAACTGGGAGTACAGGGCATTTCTGACTCTTGCTGGAAAATACTTCGCATTAAAGTATTCCAAGAACTGTTCCCAAGTCTGGTTCTTGCCTACACTGAGCTCGATGGAATCCCACCAGTGATGGGCGTTGTCTTTTAGTTGGGCCCTCACTGCGGTCATCCAAAGGTCTGGATGCAGTTGTGAGGCCTCCAATAGCATCTCCGTGTTGGGGATCCAATCGGATATCTGTTCCGCAGTCTCATTGCCTGAGAAGGTATCTGGTCCCATCTGTCAGAACCATCTAACAGTGCCACCTGTCGGGGCTGGTGGAGGTGCTGGTACTGGGGTCGTGACAGGTGTCCTCTCTAGTACTGCCATCAGACTCTGTCGCAGTATCTCTGTCTGCTGCCACTGTGCTTGCATTATTGCCTGGAAGAACTGAAGCATCTGTGGCTGGCCATCTAGCTGGGGCATCTGGGGTGGATAAGGTGGGGGCGGTGGTAGTGGAATCTCTGGTTGTGCAGTAGGCGTCTCCTCAGATGCCGGCCTCTCAGTTTGCGGCATCGGTATAGCTCCTGAAGTCTGGCCCTCACAATGCTGCGTGGGGATCGTCTAGGAAGTCTGTCCCTCAGTTGGCGGTGTAGGATCGCCCTGCGATGTCTCGTGCCAATGTATCAGCGGGGTCTGTAGCGGGGGTTGCCCTTGGGGTACCTCATCTCCTTAAGCGGTGTTATCTGGCACCGCGGCACGGGGTGCTCCTCGTCCACTGTGCAAATTCATCTTGCTGCAAGAGACAGAGCTTCATCAAAAGAGTACGAGAGCAAACAAACAGGATACAGATTATTTAGAAGCAGTATGAAGGAAGTTCAAGGACAAATCAAAAGTGGATAAGATCTAATAATTTCTATCCTATTGCAGGCTCGCTGGGCATGTTACCATACCACAAGCGAAAAGTTTACCTGTATGGGCCACCACTAAAACCATGTCACGCCCTAGTCCTAAAATATACGGGACCAGGCCACGTGGCAATGGCCAGCTGACACGTCTCCGAAGATATCCCAATTTAATGGATCCACGAAGAGTGCTACGCTGTCCTATAATACTATATGTCCAATATCAATCAATAACAGGTAATCTAATCTCATCCACAATATAAAGAGCAAGAAACACTAAATAAACTGCTGGTTGATAAATACCAGTCTCAAGATATCATAGTACAACCAGTGATGTCTGGTGGGAACAAACCTACTACTATGACAAAATAAAGTACTGAAATGAGATATAAAAGATAATGACTAGAGCATCAGCTGAGTAGATAATGATGCCCTCCATCTAGGCTAAAGGCCTACCAACTGATCACGGAAACTCTGACGGTTGTACCTCCAACTCCTCAGCTGTAGCAAATCTTGTCTCCTGTCCCGAGCCGTATACGGTGGGGTAGTAAGCCTCGTCTAAATCTAGAAAGGTACCAGGTCCTCAGAGGGACGTAACAAGATACAAGAAAATAACATGCCATATATGAATACTGAATAAAATAAATACAATAAGGGTGTGCTAGCCATCTAAGTGAATGCAATGTGAGGACAACGCTGGTGCGTATGAGTAGGTGTAGGCATAACGTCCATGCTCCGAAGAGAACGGCATCAGTACAGTATATCGTCCATATCGCTCCGAAGAACGTGGCATCAGTATAAAGGGAAGGTCATTGGATCCGAGGCTCCTCCGGAACTACAGCTCCAATGTGTGTACCCCATACGCCTACTAGTTGTCCTCCCCGCCCAATGTAGATACGCAAGTCGACTACTCGACGTGCATACCATGTATCTATATGCCAAGTCTCTAAACTATATCCTGACTATATACTAACCGTGATGTAGGTGATACGCAACGATAGCTAGAATAGTGCGCAAACCCGTATCCCAAAATGAATATATCTCAGTGACCGTGTAAGGTGTCAGGTCTCAGACAATAACAGAGTATCGTCCAATGGGTTGAGTCTGCTAAGAGCTAAGTCCATATATATACTAAACATCGACGTACCCGTCGAATGCACCCGAGACAACTCGGACGCGCACAGTTGTATAAATTACGAGCAACAATTATACAATACAACTTATGCATATTTAAATTAGACAGTAAATACAGCAAGGTATCTTGCATGTGTCCTGAAGCTGGGAATGCCAGAAGCTGGTTCCAACAATGTCTCCTGGCTGATCCAAAGATCCTAAACACAAATATAATATAACAATCTAATATCAGACATGAAGAAATACATAAGTAATTATGAAGTTGCTCCTAGATATTGTTGCCGGTTTACTGCTGACCAAATACAGCGTCACATGTGCACGTAGCAAGGGTGTACTCGTGCTCTATCTTTGGTCAACGTGTTCCTTGCGACAATGATTATCGGTTTATGGTTGACAACTATTTCTGCTCTGCACGGAAATATGCCCTTGATTTCCATGTTCAACCATACTTGGTTTATGTCCAGTGTCCGGATGAGATACTGGACCTAGATGATAGGTCTAAGTTAAGTTAATCGATGGTTATTCGATGACTTCTAACTCTGGTTAATTTTTATGCCATTTTATATAAAGATTAGGGTTAATAACGTTGTGTCCAAGGATCCAACTCTCGACGTGACGACACGATACTCACATACGAATACGATACGAGGGGTAGGGGTATAGGCGTTTACCTAGCGGCTGGCGATGTTCCTCAGCGTGGTCATCTTCCGGTGGGGTGGCGGTGCTCCGATCGGCAGTCGACGAGCAAGGCAGCGGCGGTAGCGGCTCGCAGCAACGACTACGGGTGATCGCAGCAGCAGCGGCAGCTCTGGGTAGCGGGGTTGCTGATCGAGGCGGCGCGGGGGGTGGCTGTCGGGACGCGGGTAGGTCGGGTCCGCCTGAGCGTGGTGATCGGGGCTGGGGAAGTGGCTGTCGGGATGCGGGAAGGTCGAGGTTGGATGGAAGATCGGGTTGGAGTGGCAGTGATGGCGGGTGGGTTGGAATCCGGTGTCGAGGGATGAGCAGGTGGCGGCTTGCTGTGTGGGCTGGCCGGAAGTAGGGGAGGGGTAGGCTAGGGTTTCTGATGATTTGTAACAATTAGGGTTTCATGTAGGAGCATGTATGTTTATATAGGGGAGGTTTGATGGCTGGCCTTGGGCTTGGGCCTGTCCAGCCTTGGTGGGGTGTGGCTGGTCCACGTGAAAGAGCATGTGGCTTGGTTTGGTTTTGCTAGCGGTAAATTAGCTTTAAGTTTAAATTAATTTTATAATTCAACTCTGTAATTACTAATGCGTCGGAAACATAAAGAACTAGATTTTTTTGTGGTATACAGGAGTCGTGGCATAACAAGCTTGGTGTAGACTGATACCCTAACTTGGGTACGTGGGATTTTGGGTTGTGGTTTCATCTCAGTAAAATAATTAATTAAATCCTATTTTTGACGAGGGGGATTACATGAGTGATGCCTGTAGTGAGTTATGATGTGATGCCAGTAGGTGATTTCAGAAATAGAGGCCAAAAACATAAAATATATGTGTCACAAGTAAATAAATCCAGAAATACTAGTCAGTATCGTGCCAGAAAGTCAGATAATACTATACTAGAAGCTGAATCATAATAATCATCAGATAATGGAAACTATCAGAGAATATATTCGCTTGACGTCCTGAGCAACTGGCGATCCGAACTGGCGTCGCAAGGACCTATTGCAAAAAACAAGGTTAAACGAGTTTCTAAAGAGTTAAACAGATACCGAACTGGCGTCGCAAGGACTTATTGCAAAAAATAAGGTTAAACGAGGTTCTAAATAGTTAAACAGATATAAAAATAACTAAAAATAACCTTCTAGGATTATTCTAGGTCAAACGGATCAAAGCGGTAAACTCTAGGCCAAAAAGTCAACTCTGGGTCCAAAAAGTCAACTCTAGGTCCAAAAAGTCAACCTTAGGAAAAATTAGGTCAAAAGTTGACTTTGGAGGTTAACAGGGTCAACTACGGTCAACTCTAGGTCAAACTAGAGTGTCCCTAAAATTTTAGGTCAAAACTAGGTCATTAAGCTAATAAACCCTTAAACTCGTCTCCTTGAGATACCGGGATACCCTCGGTATCCGATATCTCAACCTACGCGATACACCCCGCCTATACCCTCTATAATATATACTAGCACGTATATATATATATATATATATATATATATATATATATATATATATATATATATATATATATATATATAAAAGCAACTCTAACCTTAATCCTAGGCAAAAATCCAATACCTCGCCCCGACGCTCAATATCTTGAGTATCTCAAGTTATCGAGATACTCAAGCCTTCCCCTCACTAACACTAGCTAACTAACTAACTATCTATATATATACTACCATATGCTATTATATATATAACATATATCTAACTATATATATATATATATATATATATATATATATATATATATATATATATATATATATATATATATATATAACCTAGTATATAAGCAAATACCTCATCTCCGATACCCAACTTACCTCAATACCTTGGTATCTCAAGGTATTGAGATACCTTACCCTCTATCTCTAACTAACTAACTAGCTAACTATATATATATATATATATATATATATATATATATATATAGGCTACCTCAATACCTTACCTTTGATACCTCACTTGCATCAATACCTTGATATCTCAAGGTATTGAGATCCAATACCTTGCCCTCTCATCTCACCAACTAACTTATATATATATATATATATATATATATATATATAACGGGGGACTAGCTGTTGCTGCCGCTGATACTGCGCTGCCGCTGCTGCTGCTACTGCTGCTAAATTCTGTGCTACTGCAGCTGCTCTACCTCTTCATCCCTCACTCTATTTCACTCTATCTCACACTCCCTCTATCACTCTATCTCACTATCTCAATCTCTCTCTCTCTCTAGCTCTCTATCTCAATCTCTCTCGCTCTAGCTCTTTATCTCACCTCTACCTCACTATCTCATCTCTTTACTCTCTTCTCAATCTCTCTCGCTCTAGCTCTCTATCTTACCCTCTCTTGACACACACAAACACACGTACATAAACATTTAAATATACACATACACACACACACACACATATATATATATATAGAAACACACACACACACACACACACACATATATATATATATATATATGTGTGTGTGTGTGTGTGTGTGTGTGTGTGTAGTTATATATATATATATATATATATATATATATATATATATATATATATATATATATATATATATATCAACACTCACACAAATGCACACTAACACATACTCAAATACACTACACTCACACACACAAACACTACACACTCACACACACATACATATACATACATATACATATACATACATATATATATATATTGTCACGCCCCAGTCCCAAAATACCGTGGGACCGGACGCGTGATAATGGCCAGCAGCACACACCGATGGACAAACCCAATTTAATGGATCCATCGGGGCATACTTAAGCTGTAGTACAATAATAAGGGTCTAGATATACTAATCTCATCCACAGAAATGAATACAACAATATCAGAATCATAAAGCAAGATCAATCTCAATATGATATAAACTCGGGAAAATAATCCGATAATGAGTCTGATACATCTGTCAAGATACATGAATAAAGATAACTGCAACAAATACTGAGTATGGGTAAAGCCTATACCCATAAGATACCCTCGGTGATCACTCGTCTACTGGATCTGGTACTGCTTTAGCGCCTGCTCCTGCTTCCGCTCCTGCTAATGCTCATGTCCCATGAAACTCGGGATCGATCTGGTCTGCTAGTCCTGGGGACAAAGTCCGGTATCCAGGTCCTCATGGGACATAACAAGGTACAGAAATCAATATGCCAAAATTCAGTGTAATAGTAAATGAGATAAATAGGGTAAACTATATAACCGTCTATGTGAAAATGCAATTTGAGAGCATCACTAAACTCGGGCTGAGACCACTACAAGCTCTGTGTCTGGGAGCCGGTAGCAGTGTTTACTATGTGTTTTACTATGTGTTTACTATAGGTTTTATATATATATATAATCAGCCTGTAGCCTGTGTGACTCTCTCCACCCAATGTAACCACGCATATCATGACCATAACGTCTCATGTCCATGTCAAGCGGAATCATAGCTAATGTAACAAGTCATAATGTATCTAAGAATATAATATCTCTGTCAATTCCTGTATCCTATACAGAATCACCACGAATATCTCGGGAAGATCCTGTCTCATGAGGAGTGTCAAGTGTCCTGGGTCAAAGTGTACTTGGTAAGACAAGTACGAGAATATAAAGTGTCACGAATGTCCATCTCTAGATGACAGTATCCAACACCGCGTACAGTGTTGGCACCCGACTAATAATCAGACGCTAAGTACGTCACACGGTCCTAGGTCAAGCATGCACAAATATATATATATAGTTAAGCAATAAATAACAAGAACTGCAAGTTTGGCAAGGTACACTTGCCTGGGGTTCTGGCTCCAAATGTAGCTCTGGTCTCAGTGTGATTTGCAGGTACTACTCCGGTTGCTGACATAAACATCACCATTAGATTCAAAAATATCAAATAGCTAGAAACACCTGTCCTTACGTCCAATTTGGACACAGGGGCAAAAATAATATTTTCGGGCCAAAGTGGGGTCCACAAGTGGGCCACTTTACACCGAAAAGTGTGTCAGGGTCAAAGGTCTCCAAATTTGCCAAACTTAGTGTCAACAGGTCAGGAACGATGATACGAACCCAACAGAACTTCCAAAATTGGATTCCGATGAGCCGATCACAAAATCGTCCGTCTAGTGGAGCCTATGGGGCCCATGATACATGATTTTGTCAACGTTCTCAGAATCGAACCAAACTTGGGCCACAGGACCAGCATATTGCTACGAGTCCGATGGCGCAAGTTTTGTCTCGATCCGACGTGTGTACACAACATTACTGCGTGTTCCAGAATCGACGGATACGGGGCGTTGTCGACGGATACGCGTTGATTCCGGTGTGCACGCACATCCAAATCAACTTCTGTGAAATCTCACACGTCCGTATCAACGGCGCGCACATTTCGGTAAAGACCGCGTGCGACCAAGTCATCCCGTTTGGCGGAGCGCACTCAGTTCCGGGATGAAACAAGGCGTTGATTTTCCTGTTTTTGGATCGCGGTGTGCGATCACCATAGGATGCGACACACCGAGCGAGTTGCACGGGCACCGAGAGGGTCACGCAGGGCTCATGATGCAACAGACGGCATCAAAAATGGGTGAACAAGAAGAGAGAAACGGGTACCTGAACAGAGCTCCGGAAAACCGAGTTTTCGTGTCCGTGTCGACATAAAGGGGTCGTGTCCTGACCGTGTCCGAGTCCACGCGACCTAGGGTTAAGGTTTCGAGCTGCTGGGGCATCGCCGGAGGACGGCGAGGTCGGGCCGGGGGCCGGAGGTGGCCGAGGGTGGTGCGGCGGCGCTCTGGGAAGCGGCTGGGCAGCGAGGCGAAGCCAGGGGAGGAAGGAGGCGGAGGTCGACGGCTGGGGACAGAGGGGATGGCCGGAGGAGATCGACGGGGGAGGTAGGGGATGATGGGAGAAGACGGAGGAGAGGGGTTGCAGCGGCTGGGCTAGGGCGGAGGAGAAGAGGGGAGGGGCTAGGGTTTCGGCGGGGGATTTGACCGGAGAAGAGAGGGCCTTAGGGCTTCGGGGAGGCGGACGGGTCTCAGGCGGTTGGAGGAGAGAGGGTGGCAGCGGAGGGCGGTGCTGGGGTTCGCGGGAACGATGGCGTGGGGACGTGAGATTCGGCGGGGGTCGAGGGGCAGCGCTGTGGGAAGAGGAGGAAGGAGGCAGGGGACTCCGGCGTGCGGGGGAGGACTCGAGCGGGGCGGTCAGGCGGCGGAAGAGGGGACAGAGGGTTTGCGGCGGACTGAGGAGGGAGGTGGTGACGGGGCAGCTGGCTAGGGCAGGGCGGAGAGGCCGGGGTTCGTCGGAGGAGATGACCGGCGACGGCGAGGACGGGTGGAGCGAGGTCGAGGCGAGAAGAATTAGGGTTTGCGGCGGCGGCACAGAAGTCGAGGCATCTTTATATAGGTGCGCCGCCGCGGAGTCGAGGCCAGATTAGGATTAGGGTTACGGTGTGGGTTAACGGGTTTCGGGTCGGGTTCGATTCGGATCCGACCCGACCCGACCCGTTAAGGCTAGGTTGGTCCGGTCCTGTTCAGTTTAGCGGTTCGGTTTGAGTTGGGTTGGTTCAATTGAACCAGGTTTATTTAGGGGTTTAATTCGGTTTATTTTAAACTAGTATTTAGGGCGCTAAACGAGTTTTCGGAGTCCAATAAATTCACAGAAAATTACCCTATATCCAGTTTTCTATTTTACACCATAAAATATTATTTACATAATATTTTAACAGCAATTAAAAATTTTTTAATCACAAAAGCATTGGTTTTAATTACAGAAAAATCCCAAAAAATTATGAAAATTCAAATTTAGAAATTCCTGAAAATCAGGGGGCTTACAATCTATCCAACTTATAAAAATTTTGTCCTCGAAATTAAAAATATGGTAGGGTTCATCTATCCAATCTCACTTGATTATAGTCTGAAGGATTCCTCTCAAGTGAACACTGTGGTCTCTACCCAACTTAGAATTTACCCATCTATCATCTAAGGCTATACATATACATATACATATACATATACATGCATATATATATATATATATTGTCATGCCCCAGTCCCAAAATACCGTGGGACCGGACGCGTGATAATGGCCAGCAGCACACACCGATGGACAAACCCATTTTAATGGATCCATCGGGGCATACTTAAGCTGTAGTACAACAATAAGGGTCTAGATATACTAATCTCATCCACAGAAATAAATACAATAATATCAGAATCATAAAGCAAGATCAATCTCAATATGATATAAACTCGGGAAAATAACCCGATAATGAGTCTGATACATCTATCAAGATACATGAATAAAGATAACCACAACAAATACTGAGTATGGGTAAAGCCTATACCCAGAAGATACCCTCAGTAATCACTCGTCTACTGGATCTGGTACTGCTCCAGCGCCTGCTCCTGCTTTCGCTCCTGCTAATGCTCTTGTCCCGTAAAACTCGGGGTCGATCTGGTCTGCTAGTCCTGGGGACAAAGTCCGGTATCCAGGTCCTCAGGGGACATAACAAGGTACAAAAATCAACATGCCAAAATGCAGTGTAATAGTAAATAAGATAAATAGAGTAAACTATATAACCGTCTATGTGAAAATGCAATTTGAGAGCATCACTAAACTCGGGCTGAGACCACTACAAGCGCTGTGTCTGGGAGCCGGTAGCAGTGTTTACTATATATTTTACTATGTGTTTACTATGGATTATATATATATATATATATAATCAGCCTGTAGCCTGTGTGACTCTCCCCACCCAATGTAACCACGCATATCATGACCATAACGTCTCATGTCCATGTCAAGCGGGATCATAGCTAATGTAACAAGTCATAATGTATCTAAGAATATAGTATCTCTGTCAAATCCTGTATCCTATACAGAATCACCACGAATATCTCGGGAAGATCCTGTCTCATGAGGAGTTTCAAGTGTCCTGGGTCAAAGTGTACTTGGTAAGACAAGTACGAGAATATAAAGTGTCACGAATGTCCATCTCTAGAAGACAGTACCCAACACCGCGTACAGTGTTGGCACCCGACTAATAATCGGACGCTAAGTATGTCACACGGTCCTAGGTCAAGCATGCACAAATATATATATATATAGTCAAGCAATAAATAACAAAAACTGCAAGTTTGACAAGGTACAATTGTCTGGGGTTCTGGCTCCAAATGTAGCTCTGGTCTCAGTGTGATTTGCAGGTACTACTCCGGTTGCTAAAATAAATAACACCATTAGATTCAAAAAATATCAAATAGCTAGAAACGCCTGTCCTTACGTCCAATTTGGACACATGGGCAAAAATAACATTTTCGGGCCAAAGTGGGGTCCACATGTGGGCCACTTTACACCGAAAAGCGTGTCAGGATCAAAGGTCTCCAAATTCGCCAAACTTAGTATCAACAGGTCAGGAACGATGATACGAACCCAACAGAACTTCCAAAATTAGATTCCGATGAGCCGATCACAAAATTGCCCGTCTAGTAGAGCCTATGGGGCCCACGATACGCGATTTTGTCAACGTTCTCAGAATCGAACCAAACTTTGGTCACAGGACCAGCGTATTGCTACGAGTCCGATGGCGCAGGTTTTGTCTCGATCCGACATGTGTACACAAAGTTACAGCATATTCCAGAATCGACGGATAAGGGGCGTTGTCGGTGGATACGCGTTGATTCCGGTGTGCACGCACATCCAAATCAACTTCTGCGAAATCCCACACGTCCGTATCAACGGCGCGCACGTTTCGGTAAAGACCGCGTGCGACCAAGTCGTCCCGTTTGGCGGGGCGCACTCAGTTCCGGGATAAAACAAGGCGTTGATTTTCCTATTTTTGGATCGCGGTATGTGATCACCACAGGACGCGACGCACCGAGCGAGTTGCACGGGCACCGAGAGGGTCACGCAGGGCTCGCGATGCAACAGACGGCATCAAAAATGGGTGAACGAGCAGAGAGAAACGGGTACCTGAATAGAGCTCCAGAAAACCAAGTTTTCGTGTCCGTATCGACACAAAGGGGCCGTGTCCTGACCGTGTCCGAGTCCACGCGACCTAGGGTTAAGGTTTCGAGCTGCTGGGGCATCGCCGAAGGACGGCGAGGTCGGGCCGGGGGCCGGAGGTGGCCGAGGGCGGTGCGACGGCGCTCTGGGAGGCGGCTGGGCAGCGAGGCGAAGCCAGGGGAGGAAGGAGGCGGAGGTCGACGGCTGGGGACAGAGGGGATGGCCGGAGGAGATCGACGGGGGAGGTAGGGGCTGATGGGAGGAGACGGAGGAGAGGGGTTGCAGCGGCTGGGCTAGGGCGGAGGAGAAGAAGGGAGGGGCTAGGGTTTCGGCAGGGGATTTGACCGAAGAAGAGAGGGCCTTAGGGCTTCTGGGAGGCGGACGGGTCTCAGGCGGCTGGAGGAGAGAGGGTGGCAGTAGAGGGCGGTGCTGGGGTTCGCGGGGACGATGGCGTGGGGACGTGAGATCCGGCGGGGGTCGAGGGGCAGCGCTGCGGGAAGAGGAGGAAGGAGGCAGGGGACTCCGGCGTGCGGGGGAGGACTCGAGCGAGGCGGTCAGGCGGCGGAAGAGGGGAAAGAGGGTTTGCGGCGGACTGAGGAGGGAGGTGGTGACGGGGCAGCGGGCTAGGGCAGGGCGGAGAGGCCAGGGCTCGTCGGAGGAGATGACCGGCGACGGCGAGGACGGGTGGAGCGAGGTCGAGGCGAGGAGAATTAGGGTTTGCGGCGGCGGCACAGAAGTCGAGGCATCTTTATATAGGTGCGCCGCCGCGGAGTCGAGGCCGGATTAGGATTAGGGTTACGGTGTGGGTTAACGGGTTTCGGGTCGGGTTCGATTCAGATCCGACCCGACCCGACCCGTTAAGGCTAGGTTGGTCCGGTTCAGTTTAGCGGTTCGGTTTGAGTTGGGTTGGTTCAATTGAACCGGTTTTATTTAGGGGTTTAATTCGGTTTATTTTAAACTAGTATTTAGGGCTTTAAACGCGTTTCCGGAGTCCAATAAATTCACAGAAAATTACCCTATATCCGGTTTTCCATTTTACACCATAAAATATTATTTATATAATATTTTAACAGCAATTAAAAATCATTTAATCATAAAAGCCTAGGTTTTAATTACAGAAAAATCCTAGAAAATTCCAGAAAATTGTGAAAATTCAAATTTAGAAATTCCTGAAAATCAGGGGGCTTATATATATATATATACACACACTCAAACACACTCATCCTCAACACCGACACACTACCCAAACACACACACACACACACACACACACACACACACACACACATATATATATATATATATATATATATATATATATATATATATATAAACCCAAAAACCCTAATACATACTCTCCGAGGTTAAACCAACCCGCGCATAAGCCCAAAACCTAGAAATCAAGTCGAAATACCATTTGGTTATTACGACAAACACTTGGAGTGTGGCTTACGATACCTCATGAAACACACACCAAACATAATTGGAATTGACTCAAAATTTACCCACGAGTTCTAATCGATGTCTAGAACCTCACAAAAATGCTAACTCTCTGATTCTAGGTCCATGACAAAATCCCACCGGCATGTGAAATCCACGACGACGAAAATCCTCCAAATTGCCCAAAATGCTTAAATCTCCGTGACACGACCTCACATGTCCGAACGGGGGCACATACTCACCCTCAAGACACCCAAGCACATCTACCTAGGTCCGTCTAACCTAGGAAAACATCTAAAATTGGGCCAATCTCAGATTTTACCCAAAATTGACATAAAACCTAATGTCAAAGTCTCCAAACACATCCAAACAAGCTTCAACTTTCTCCCATGGGTATCCCTAAGGTCTAGGAAGGTTCTAAATAATTAATTATACTATACTAAAGTAACACTAAGAGAAAAGTTAGGGTTTACCTCTTGGGAGTTGGAATCTCAAGGCCAAAGTCTCCAAAAACCTAGAAATCATCACTCGCAAGCCTCCAAGCCTCCAAATCAAGCTTCTACACCAAATCTAGGCTCTACACACCTAGGTTAGAAGAAAATGGAAGGTTAGGATTTGCATCTATAGAAAAAATAAATGAAGGAAGAGAGAAAAGTAGAGAAAACTTACTTGAATTTGGAAGAAGAAATAAATGGAAGAAGAGAAGAAGAGAATGGAGAGTGGGAAAAGAAGAAGAAGAAGAAGAAGAAGAAGAAGAAGAAGAAGAAGAAGAAGAAGAAATAAAATGGAATGGGGGAAGAGCCGGCCATGTAGGGTTTAGTAAGGGTTAGGGTTTGCCTTTAGGTACAAAGACCTAAATGCCCTCCAATTAAGTCATCCAAAAATATAGTTTATGTTTGGGGTTCTAAATGCACTCTAATTAATCCCTAATCACTCTAACTAACTAATTAAAATATAAATAACTATTCTAAGCCAATAAATAAGTCTGACAAGGGTGTTGGTTGGGTCTGACATGGGTCCACTAGGGTCTGACATGGGTCCAGACTAGCCAAAATCCTAAAATAACTAATAAAAATAAATACATGCATATAATTAAATATAAATACAAATATTTATGATCAATATATAATTTACCAAATTAAAATAAAAAAATATCCTGCCCTGTAAATGGGGTAGTGACAAGCCTATCCTCCTTAGAAAATTTTGTCCTCGAAATTTAAAGTCGATCGCACTTCTTCTAGGTCAAACCCCCAACAATCATAGTCAAGAAATTCTACCTAAATAACATGCAAGATCATGGTCCTACTGGTCATGTTATCACAGTCTCAATCAGGGTCACTATACTATCTACCACAGCACAAAAGAAAAGTCTAACAGGTACTAATGAAGCACACCATAAGAAATGGAAAACGACAGAAAGAAGAACAAAAAGAGACAGACCTGCTAACCCGATACCCGTAGCATCGGCCTCCTCGACCGTCAATGCATAAGCCCTGTCCTATTAGGGTATCTCCCTCTACTGGTACGGGGCATGGTGCTGTGCCACAGGTGGCCTAGCTCTAACTCTCCGATCCTGTGCTCCACCAAATGGAGGTACAGTGGGACAATCTCGCATCTGGTGATCAGCAAATCCATAGGATAGACACACCTTCAGCCTCCTTCTACAAACATCCCAAGTATGTTCTGCCTTCCTGCAGTAGGCACAAGTAGTCACTCTCTGATCCTGACCCTGTTGCGCTGTCTTCTGTACATAGAGATGCTTAGCCGGTCCCGTACTACCACTCGCACTGCCTGAGTAATCCCTGCCTCTCTTGGACTTGAGCTCCAAGTCATCCTCTGCCCTCTGAGCGTCCCCTACGATCTGCTCGAAAGTTGTCTCGTGGTCACTCCTAGTCAAAGGCTTGACCGCCATGACCAAGCCCTTACGAAACTTTCTCTCCTTTGCTGCCTCACTCAAGCCCTCCACAAATCTGCCCAGACGGCAAAACTCTGCTGCATACTCGTCCACTAGCATTCCTTAAAAAGCCTCTTGAAAGTCTCCTAAGTAAGCCTTGGTGTCACAATCCTCGTATCAGTACGATACCACGTCAAAGAGAGGTCGAACATCTGACTGCCCGCTGCCTCTATCTGCATGATGTCTAGAATCTGTGCCAGCCAAAAAATTCTCTCAATATGCTCTATCTAGTCATTCGCATACAGGATCCCCTCTGTACCCCGAAACACCTTGGACCGCATCATCTGGAAGTCAATGATGTTACCCAGCCTCGGATGCTGAGTCAGATCTGCCTGTGGCTGGATCTAAGCCACTCTATCTACTACCGTCATGGCCACCTGGTGGGCATTCTCAATACCCAGCCTTATCACATATACCTGGTGGTGTTGCGCTTCCATCATCTTCCTGAAGAATGCAAACAACTGTGTGGCGTCTACTGGTGTAGGAGGTGGTGGAGGAGGTACCACCAGAACGACTGTGGTAGTCCTTGGATCGACAGGTGGAGGAGGATCCCCGAGAGAAGCAGATGCTCCCTCAATCGCAGGAGTGGTGAGAGGAGAGGTAGCAGCTGCCTGAATACGAGCTGGACGAGAGATAGCAAACCTCTCGATGGCAACTGCTGAAACGGTACAATAGGATCTTGTCTTTGAAGGCATCCTGAACACAGATCAAAAGAAGTCAATACGGCGCAAGATACGATATCATCAAATGAGGACAGTAATATTTCAAAAGAAACAATTTCAGAATAATTAGAATAGATTAGAATTATTCCTAGTCATGATTGAGTACACTCTCATCCTAGATCCTATATCCTAGAGAAGGCTTGCAGCAGTACAACTAAATTGTTGTACTACCATAGCATCACACTAATTAAGAAGCTCGAGATCTGCATGGGCCGCCACCAAAAATGTGTCATGATCCGCACCCAAAAAATTTGGCATGAGTCGTGGGTACTTCCAGCCTACGCCACAACATCGATGGTAGAACGCTGTCTAGGTCTACTATCTAGCTAGCAATCTCACACAATAATATAAGTACATGTCAAGATCTCAACTCCAAACGGAGGAACAATATGATAAAGATGACACAAGTACTCAATCATGATTCTAAGCACGATAAGATAAAATAGAAGTCTAACAACTACAAAGTCTAAACAACAACTACTAAAATCAACCACAATAATAATAATAACACAATATCCTGAATCAAATACAATACAAAGTCTCAAACCAAAATTCGGGGACAAATCTGGTACCAAAAGCTAATAAATATAACTAAGGTCCTAGTGATCCTGGCTACCAAACCAAAAATCACTCCTGAACTAGGGGGTCCCTGTCTGCACCATCGACAGGCTGAGGTCCATAAAACGTCGGACACCAATCTTTCAGATCCTCTAAAAAATATATTCAGTCAGGATTGGAGCAAGTACACCTCTAACAGCAGTTCCAGTTAAATGATAAAAACTATAACGCAGTTGTAGCAAGTAGCAAGGTGAAAGAAATGAAGAATGAACAAGGAAATATATATATATATATATATATATATATATATATATATATATATATCAACTGGTACATAAAGGTAAAGATGCATGAATATCAGAAGCAAGATAGTAATGACTGCAGGATACAAGAAATCTAAACTAAGAGTAAGTGTGTGCACAAGAACGTGAAGTTAGTCCAGCAAGAGTAAATATAATGAGTCTAGTCCAGAAAGTATAAGTGAGATCAGCCAAAAATACAAGTGAGTCCAGACTAGAAAGAATGAACTCGTGTCTCTGAAATACATTTTTCGACATGTAAACGGCTAGGGGTAAGTACGGCTCACCGCACACTGGGTGTGCGGTTGCTATCATTCCCGATTAGACAAGAGGGGGGTGATTACAGTTATTCCAAATTTGAGAATATTTATATGTCTAATCGAGTATTTCCCCGTCCCAACTAGTACAAGTGAATCCAAGACCCGACACATAAATCAAGTACGAGTCCAGCCAAAAATATGAGTAATGCATGTAGATGTGATGTCAGTAGGTGATTCCAGAAATAGAGGCCAGAAACATAAAATATACGTGTCATAAGTAAATGAATCTAGAAATACTAGTCAGTATCATGCCAGAAAATTAGATAATACAATACTAGAAGTTGAATCATAATAATCATCAGATAATGGAAACTATCAGAGAATATACTCGCCTGACTTTCTAAGCAACAAGCGATCCGAACTGGCATCGCAAGGATCTATTACGAAAAGCAAGATTAAACGGGGTTCTAAAGAGTTAAATAGATATAAATAACTAAAAATAAGGTTCTATGGTTATTCTAGGTCAAACGAATCAAACCGGTAAAATCTAGGTCAAAAAGTCAACTCTATGTCCAAAAAGTCAATCTTAGGTCAAAATTAGGTCAAAAGTTGACTTTGGCGGTCAACTGGGTCAATTACGGTCAACTCTAGGTCAAACTAGGGTGCCCCTAAAATTCTAGATCAAAACTAAGTCATTAAGCTAATAAACCCTCAAACTCGCCTCCTTTAGATACCGGGATACCCTCAGTATCCCATATCTCAACCTACGCGATACGCCCCACCTATACCCTCTATAATATATACTAGCACGTATATTATATATATACTAGCACGTATATTATATATATATATATATATATATATATATATATATATATATATATATATATATATATATATATATATATATATATATAAAAGCAACTCTAACTTTAATCCTAGGTAAAAATTTAATACCTCGCCCCGACGCTCAATACCTTGAGTATCTCAAGGTATCGAGATACTAAAGCCTTACCCCTCACTAATACTAGCTAACTAACTATCTATATATATACTACCATATGCTATTATATATATTTATATATAATCAATATATATAACCTAGTGTATAGGCAAATACCTCATCTCTGATACCCAACTTACCTCAATACCTTGGTATCTCAAGGTATTGAGATACCTTACCCTCTCAATACCTTGAGATACCAAGGTATTGAGGTAAGTTGGGTATCAGAGATGAGGTATTTGCCTATACACTAGGTTATATATATTGATTATATATATATATATATATATATATATATATATATATATATGCAACCTCAATACCTAACCTCTGATACCTCACTTACATCGATACCTTGATATCTCAAGGTATTGAGATCCAATACCTTGCCCTCTCATCTCACCAACTAACTTATATATTGTTTGATAATAAACGAAAGAAAGTGAAACTAGGTTTATACGAAACCCTTTTTTTGGTTTACAAACAAGAAAAAGAAGTACAATTAATCCTATACGAGAATGTTAAGTACAAAAGTTTGATTCTGGGGAATTATTGATATAGGAGTCTGATCTGCGGTCGATCACTTTGTCCCTTGGACCACACGATGACGAAGAAGTGTTGTAGAAGACGAAAAAGAAGCTTCAAAGACTGCAGGAGGGATTAAACTCTCGTTGCCAAAGTAGTCAATCAACACTCTCTGGATATACTCTCTCTCTCTCTCTCTCTCTCTGATCTTGACCTCTGAATATTTTCAGACCTTGGATTCGATGACCCTCTTGCAAAATCTTCGACCCTGGACCTCCGTGGCCGGAGGTCTCTATTTATAGGGTTCAGGTGTCACGACCCGCACCCGATTTAGGGGCACGAGAGCGTGGGTACGTCCAGCCTACGCCGCAGCATCGGCGGTAGAACGCTGTCTAGGTCAAGTACTATCTAAACAATCTCACGCTAGTATCCAACTCCATAGGAGACGTGGATATCATAAAATAAATCTAGAAATACTCAATCACAACTACAGTACGATAGGAAAATGAAGAAATAAAAGAATACAACACAAGTCTAATGACACAATAATCATACCTGCAATCAGTAACATCCAATTCCCCCAAGTGTGTCGGAAACCAGTCTACTAAGGTCACAGTCTGGAAAATATTTTCTAGTCAGGAAGGAGCAAAGTACATCTCTAAATAGCAGTTCTATATAAATAACATAAACTATGTAGCAGTTCTAGATAGAAACATACCAGATGCATGTATAGGTACGAGAAATGTACAATGAGAGAAATACTGGAAATACTGTAAGTAAATGCAGGAAAAGAACAATTTGTCAATGAGCAAGAATCCTATGACTAAGTGTGTGAGTACTAGCTTTAATATGTGATCGGCTTGGGAACTTGATCAGGCTGGTTACATGTGATTAGCTATGGTTCATATAAAGTCAGGCTAACCGTTGGTTAGCTATGATGCATGTAGAGGTCAGGCTAATCACACGTAACAGCTATGGAGCATGTAAATGGTCAGGCCGCACCCGACGTGAGATGTGGGGTGAGCTATGGTGCATATAAAGTTGGGTATGATCACATATCTACACTAAAGTACTCCCCAAACCCCCGACTGGTATAGTAGATCCAATCATGGTACGCTATGGCACGGGATTCCCTAGGAAGGTAGCAAATCTCCCCGGAAATCAGTGTCTGTACATGCACAAGATATCAAGGAAACAAGTCTTGTACAAGCTACACCATGAATAAGGAATAATATCTCATGACGAGATCCGTGTATACCAATCCGTGAAACCAACGTGTCAAGAACATGGATATTTACACTATATACAGTGAACATAGGAGATATCATAAATTAGAAACTAATCAGAGAATGTACTCGCCTTGGGTCCTTAGCTGGTAAAACCAATGTCCTGTCCCAAAGTATCGTCTGGAGGAACCAACAGTCCTAAAATATATCAAATACAACATTTGCATCAGGAGCTACACTAACACATCACAAATACATGAACTCAGGGCTCTGCCAGGTATGGCACTAGTCAACTGGGGTCATCTAGTAGGGATACGTATATAATACACAATTACACTCCAAGTATATACCAATAAAACGTATATAATATATATATATAAGTGTCTCTTAGTATTTGTACAAAATATGTATTTGTGTATATACATTAATAGATGTATATAAATATATATTTTTATACCAAAATACATATTTGTATATATATATATATATCAATCAAAATATTTTATATATATATAACTAATCAAAGAATGTATATAATGCCACCCTCCTCAAGGTGATCCCAAATGAAATAGCAGTTAGTTCCAATGGGTCCGGAGCAGTCCAAATAGCTAGAAACTACATAAAGAAGTCCAAGATCGGAGTTCGGCACGAAAACCGAGATAAGGATTCCAGGCTAATAAGAGAAAGGGTCGTTGTTCGTTATTAAGGTAACATCTTAATTGAATGAAAATCATTTTGAAATTATTTTGAACATTAATTAAAAATAAAAGTTTATTTATAAAAATTTAGAATTTATGTAAAAGCCATCATATATTTTTATATCCATAGTAAAATTGGTCACCAGCCCAATTAAACAAATTGATCTTATTTTTTTATTATTGAAACTATATTTTTTTAATTAATAATATAAACCCCGATATTATTATATTTTTGCATAATCAAAACCCTTATATTTAATACATAAAAATAAACTAATTACATGAAATTACTAAACTAATTAATTAATAAATTAATTAACTGATTAAGAATCTATTTACTGATTAATAAATAATTAACTAAACTAACTAATATACTTTAACTAATTGATTAATTAATTCACTGATTAAATTAACTCACTGATTAAAATAATTAACTAAACTAATCTAGTTTATAACTAAACTCATCGAATTTAACTTACACAGAACAAGGAAAGAGGGAAGAGAAGACGGAGAGAGGGGCTCACGCTGAGGGTTTCCCGGTCGTCGACGCGGAGGAGGTCCGCCGGGGTTACGCTGTGGTCGGCTTCCCCTCGACTTCGAGGCTGGATCTGGAAAATCAGGGCGGCAGCGAAAACTCGGCAGCGGCGCTCGGTTCGATGCGGCGGCGTCGAACTCGGCGGATCTGGCTGCGTCCGGTCAAGAGCGGCGGCGGTCGACGACTCGACGAGGGCTCGACGCGGGTGAGGCAGTCCGAGGCGACCACCAGCGGCAGCGAAGCTCGGTCTCGCGGCGGCTGGATCTTCGAGCTCGACGCACGACGGTTAGGTCGACGTTCTTCTCGGCGGTGGTCGGTTCGAGGTTCCAGATGGTGGTTGCAGGCGGCCACCGGCTGTCGAACTCGGCAGGGGGCTGGATCGATCGGCTCGACACATTTTATATATACTTTGGAATATATATATGTATTATGTTTAATTATTAACAATATGTTTAATTGGTGAATATACTAGATGACCCTAGTTGACTAGTGCCCTGCCTGACATGGCCCTGAGACCAGTACTTTTGACTGTGTTAGTGTAGCATCTGATGCAAATGTGGTTTTGCTTGTGTTATGTTTATAGGACTGTTGGTTTACCCAGGGGATACTCTGGAACAGGACATCAATAATTACCAGCTAAGGACCCAAGGCGAGTACATTCTCTGATTAGTTTCTAATTTATGATATCTCCTATGTTCACTGTATCTAGTGTAAATATCCATGTTCTTGACACATTGGTTACACGGATTGGTATACACGGATCTCGTCATGAGATGTTATTCCTTATTCATGGTGTAGCATATATATATATATATAAAAGCAACTCTAACTTTAATCCTAGGTAAAAATTTAATACCTCGCCCCGACGCTCAATACCTTGAGTATCTCAAGGTATCGAGATACTAAAGCCTTACCCCTCACTAATACTAGCTAACTAACTATCTATATATATACTACCATATTCTATTATATATATATATATATATATATATATATATATATATAAACTAGTGTATAGGCAAATACCTCATCTCTGATACCCAACTTACCTCAATACCTTGGTATCTCAAGGTATTGAGATACCTTACCCTCTAACTCTAACTAACTAACTAGCTAACTATATATATATATATATATATATATATATATATATATATATATATATATAGTATCTCAATACCTTGAGATACCAAGGTATTGAGGTAAGTTGGGTATCAGAGATGAGGTATTTGCCTATACACTAGGTTATATATATTGATTATATATATATATATATATATATATATATATATATATATATATATATATATATATATATATATATATATATATATGCAACCTCAATACCTAACCTCTGATACCTCACTTACATCGATACCTTGATATCTCAAGGTATTGAGATCCAATACCTTGCCCTCTCATCTCACCAACTAACTTATATATTGTTTGATAATAAACGAAAGAAAGTGAAACTAGGTTTATACGAAACCCTTTTTTTGGTTTACAAACAAGAAAAAGAAGTACAATTAATCCTATACGAGAATGTTAAGTACAAAAGTTTGATTCTGGGGAATTATTGATATAGGAGTCTGATCTGCGGTCGATCACTTTGTCCCTTGGACCACACGATGACGAAGAAGTGCTATAGAAGACGAAAAATAAGCTTCAAAGACTGCAGGAGGGATTAAACTCTCGTTGCCAAAGTAGTCAATCAACACTCTCTGGATATACTCTCTCTCTCTCTCTCTGATCTTGACCTCTGAATATTTTCAGACCTTGGATTCGATGACCCTCTTGCAAAATCTTCGACCCCGGACCTCCGTGGTCGGAGGTCTCTATTTATAGGGTTCAGGCACAGTCGGCGTAGAAACCGAACCGCGGATAGAGCTACACCTTTTACGTGGCGGTTATAATAACTGCCACCCATGTATGAATGATCTCCTAAATCGACGTGTGATGCGTGTCCCATTATGAGGTAACGCGTATAATCGCTCATCGAAGATAACGTCATGCAAGCCACGTAGGTAACTGTCCCTCGCGTAGAGAAGGTTGGCATAAAAGCCAAGTAACTGTCTCGTTGGCATAAAAGCCAAATAGCTGTTCTGATGGCGTAAAAGCCAAGTAGGCGTAGAAGCCGAATAGTTGTCAAGTTGGCGTAGAAGCCAAATAGTTGTCTTATTGGCGTAGAAGCCAAATAGCTGTCTTGTTGGCGTAGAAGCCAAATTCTACGTAAAGCTTGATGCTGCATGGATAGGTAACCAGCGTAAAGATAGCCAATTATCCTTCTTTGACTGAAGTCTTGAGCGTATTCTGGGCCAAATAGCCTTATCACGCACCTTTGCAAATATAGTCTGAGTTGGTGTATTTCGAGGAGATAGCATACGGCGTACTCCTATAGTTAAAAATAGCCAGGTCGGCGTATTTCAAGGAGATAGCATACGGCGTACTCCTATAGCTAAAAATAGCCTGGTTGGCGTAATGTGCAGGGATAGTAATGTGGACGTATTAGCCCTAATTATAGCTCACTCAGTCATTAAAAGTAGAACCAAATCTCGTACATTAAATGCAGAGATCTCCCCCTATCTCGTGCATTAACTGCAGAGACATGCCTTGAGTTCTGTATGAAGAGCAGCTTTTCACGTGGCGGTTGGTTTCGTCTCATCCTGAGTGTAAAAGCTCATCTCTGCCTGTATAGAATAGGCAGTATATTCCTTAAATGCGTAAACGACGTCTTATATCAAGGATTTGTCACTAAACGACAGTTTAGGGCTCTGTATAGAATCATCATTACAGCCGTCCTCTTGATAGTCGTGCAGTACTTTTGTCAGGAGTCAGGTTCACTGCTTCGTCTGACAGGTTCATTCGAGGAATACGAAGAGTTCCTCGTACAACTTCTCGCTGCATTAAAAGCAGATAGGTTTTATGCGGAAGTGGCAATGTAGCAACCTTTTTACGCCAAAGCAGTATGGAAATACTGTATTACGCGGGTTATTCTGGAGCTATGTTTTACGCTGAATAGCGTTGAAGCTCTATTGTACGCCCATGGCTCTGAAATCATATTTTATGCTACCCAGTGCTTGTTGGATTTTACGCGTATGATTCCCCAGCGTATTTTTCATGCTTCTACAAGACCCCCTTCAAAGTTTTCAAATTTCTCGTAATTTGAAACACTTTGAATGAAGCATGAAACGGTCAAGTTTGACTCGTTCCGTGAGGCTGATTTCTCGACAAATATTTAAGAATTTGTTAGGATTTGATGTGATCTCCTCTGCCTATATAAAGGCGAATGAGTTAACCTATTTTTCCCACACTTCCTTCACCATAAAGAGATGGTTGCCGAGCTTTGTCGAGTTGACTTGAAGAAGAAGAAGATCATGTTCTTCCAGCATGTAAGGAGCCGTAAAAAGAGGCGTCTTCGAGCAAATGTCCTCTGCAATGATGGATTGTGGAAGGATATCATAGCTTCCTTTGCTCGGGATGATCAACAATTTCATATGGCGATTCGTCCAAGAGAGAGGAAGGGTCGTATTGGACCACACAGCTTGCAAGTTGTATTCTCTCCCATCATGGCGTTGGACGAGGGTAGGCAGTTTGGCCCTGTCTTCCAGTATTGTGTTGGGTCTGAACCCCTAACACAAATTTAGGGCATGCCTGTCATGGCGTATGGAGGATGGGCTTAAGGATGGGCTTGCAAAATTGATACATGCCCAATTGTGTATCCTCCCGCCATTAATCATTTTCTTGTTAATCGGCCGCGAAAGCCGATTAACTGTTGTAGAAGACGAAAAAGATCTACACCAATATGATAACCTGGCACAGCAGATTCTTGGTGTGATCTTAAGTAAAAATGAGAAACCCTTTATAGAAAAAGGATTTCAATCATATGTAATCATGAAGATGAAAAACCCTTTGTAAACTGGATTTCAATCATATGTAATCATGATTAATAGATTTGTCTTCTTTTACGCATCTGATGATTTGCCATATTTGCTTTGAGGAAGTCTGAATATGTGTAGCTTTAGCATGTCTGAATAACTTTACGTCGACTCTGATAAAAGAGTATCTGATCTCGTCCCATCTTTTACGCGTAAATAAAGACGCATAGAAAGCTTTTTAGCATTAAGTCGTCTTTGAAGATTCAAACTGTCATGCTGTTTTGGACGAGGAGTCGTATAGAATTTCTGAACTATCACTTCTTTGATACAAAGGATTCTTGTTCAGACCATCATCTTCAAGAATGGTTTCCCAAAAATCCCATGAAATAGGGCGAGAAATGGTCGTCAAACAGAGTCGCCATCTTAAAAAAAGATTCTGACTGGACTTTAGATGAACTTCCAATCGACCCAAGAAGAAGAGTCATCTTCAATGTTGAACTCTGTATGTTTTGGGCACTTAGAATATTTTATAGCCAAGAAGGAGCATTTTCTGCGTAAATCCTTACAATTGGCCATCTGTAGCTTTTGAGCGTAGAATCGTAGATTTGTAGCCTCTGAGCGTAAAAAGCTTCCGAGCATGAAATCATAGATTTGTAGCCTCTGAGCGTAAAATCGTAGGTTTGTAGCCTCTGAGCGTAAAAGCTCCTGAGCGTAAAACCATATATTTATAGCCTCTGTGCGTAAAACCGTAGATTTGTAGCCTCTCGAGCGTAAAATCTCCTTAGCGTAAAATCATAGATCTGCTCTATGCGTAAATTCTGGATCCACTGACTGTCCATCTTCTTTTTTTTCAAATGATAGGCTGACGTGGTCCCAAATCATAACCGAATATTAAATATCGGATTTGGTTAGGAATTCGAAGAGTTATCCGAACTCTATAAATAGTCCAAGGTCCTGAGAGAGAACTTTTATCTGTCTTCACAAAACCCTAGCTTTTCAAGAACCTTTCTTCTTCGTCTCATTCTTGAGAACTCGAAATTGCCATAGAACCTAAACAGGCTTCCACTACTAAGGGAAAGAAGATATCTTCCTCTTCTCGCTCTGCTGCTCCAGCACGAGCAACACCCATTAGGCTAAACGAGCCCCGGTCCAAGCGAAGTGCTCCGCCGTCGAGTTGTGCTCCGGACGTCACAAGTAAAAGGACTCCGAGGAGAATAGAGGACTTTCCGCACACGTTGTACATGTATGCGAACCAATACGCCCATATTTCTAATATGTTAGCGTAGAACCATCTTTTCGTAGTCTGGCGTAAAAAGCTCAGACTGTTAGATTTTTATGTATACTACCAAACTTGAATTTTACGCCTCGAAAATAGGTCCCAGCGTAATAGCTCAAGTTTTTGCAGTCTTGGCATAAAAGCTCAGACTGATAATCTTTGGCGTAAAATATAAGATTGTATCGTCTAGTGTAGAAACTGACTTGTTCTCTTGCATTTTGTAGTGGACTTGCAGATCCCTCTTTTGGCTGAGGTGATGGGCTCTGCTGCCGGAATGCTGAACTCAAACCATTTGGAGGACTTGTCCCATGTGACATTCCCCATTTCTGGAGCCAATTATCCTGAAGAAAGGGGAACCCTTATTTCATACCAGGGAGAACGCATGCTGCTGAGTATGATCATTGGGGAGCCCCTGACATACATAGACAAGACGGAGTATAAGAAACCGGGTTTCCTATTCGGGGATGTTATTGACATGCAATCCCAGACCAAGCCCAAGAAGGAGGATTGGGTTTTTACTGCTGAGTGCACGGTGATGTATCTGCCCAGGATGCCCAGGGATTACCCTATCTCGGCATTCTTCCATGCTGTAAACCCCTTCACCAAAAATAGGTATTTTGTGTGTGTTTTATATTATTATATTTATTATAGATTATTTTAAATATTAAATTTTTTTAGAGTATTCTCTTAGTTAATTAGAAAATAATTTTTTTGATATATTTACTTATATAAATATTTATTTAGAATCATTTTTAGGCTATTTTAGATTTTTGGAGATTTTTCTAGAATTTTTGGGTAATTAAAACATAGGAAACGTAAATTTTTAGGACTTTCATGATTTACTATGAGACCATACTTGCATATTGTTCCTACCAAATATTTATTTTAGGTTAAAATATTTAATTATATTTTTCTGTAATTTATTTAGAATTTTAAGAAATTTATTTAGATTTTTGAAATTATTTAGGATTTATTTGGTTATATATAGTCTTAATATTAGATAGATGCGAATTTAGTGTTAATAGATATTAATAAGATTATATTTAAATTATTTGTATTATCCTTAATTTTATTTAAGATTATAAATCATTGAGATAAATTCAAACTCTATTTTAAATTAATTCAAATCCTGAGCCTACTAGGAAAGCAACTTCATGCATATCATATCCTTATTTAAACTGATCCTAATCATATCCAAATTAGCCAATCCTAGTCGTATTCAATTAAGTAGTGTCCACCATTATAAATACCTATTAGACTTATGGAATAAACTCTTCTTTTATATTTTCTTTTCCCCAAACTCCTCTCTTTTTCGTCCAAAAACGGTTAAAATTCGTCATAAATTCAGCCTCATTTTCTAGTAGTTATGACGACTTAAAAAGACGATATATCCTATCTCCGGACTCCAAACGCGCTCTAGTTTTTTTTTTAGAACAATATCAAGGTTAGTTTTCTGATTATATAAATTATTTTAATAATTTATGAAACTATTTTTCCAGAAATTTCTAAAAGTGTCAGCTGTCCGAAATCAGAAATATTTTGGTATTTTTGAGATTACGGGAGATCCCGAACTCGAAATTATGAACTGTTTAAAGTTTCGGAAAGTTGACATGATGAAATTACATAAAATTACTTTTCCAAAATTTAACATGGAAGATTAGTCTGCTGTAAAAATTTTGCAACATAGACATAAATAGGAAACCACCGAAAATTATCATTTATTCGCCCTTGTGGCCATAACTCTTTACCGACTTATGATTTTATAAAACCGTCAATTCTGGCGCTACATGTAGCGCTAGAATCTATAGGATTTTATACACAAATCTAGGATTTGAGTCAATTGACTTTTTGGTCAACGGATTGCCTCGATTTGCGTGTCACGGATCACAAATCCGTAAGGTTAATTTTCTTTGGACCAAAATTAGGGTTTAGTAATAAAATTAGATTAAAATACTATTTTAGGTTATTTTATTCAGAATTAAAATAGATTAAAATGGAGGAATCTATTCACCCACTTTTGTAACCTACCTTGTTTAATTTATGTGACGGGTAGATCTTACGACGCATTTAGTTAGGACTTCATTCTTTTTCAGATTAGGCAAGATATATTGCCAAATTATTTATAGTAATTTGCATGCTTATTTTATTTTTGTATATTCATTGCATTTCTGTATATTTCTTGCATGTGTAGTTTTCTTTCAATCATTACTATATGTTATATATGTTGACACACACATAGCACTTAGTATCATGAGAGGACAATCAATAGGCGTATGGGCTTTAACCACTCTGGTAAATCGTAGTAACTAGCACGCACTATGGTGGTCAAGTCCGATGGTCGCTACCCCCGAGGTATGTCGATTGATGGAGTCACGAGGGTCGCTACCCCCGAGGTATATCGGCTGATGATGTCCACTGACGTGTGTGTGAGTTATAAGGATTAGATCGAGTAGCCTACCCTTGCCCATACGTCGAAAAGTTATCCTCATTTGCATTCATATAGATTGTCTTGTACAGCGTACTTATATATTTTCAAATATTATGCATGTTTACTGTATTTAAATTGGCTTGCTTCTATGTATCTTGTTACGTCCCTCTGAGGACCTGGTCCCTTTCCAGGTGTAGATGTTCATGATATTTTGCAGGAGCACGGATCAGGACTTACCACTTATCTTTTTCGAGGAGGTCTTACCTTCCGAGCATCATTGATTATCTCTAGCGACGGATCGCTTCGCTGATACCTTTATATCATTATCTTATTTATATTAGAGCTTTACCCTCCTCTCTCATTTTAGTATTGATATAGTCATTGGTAGTGGATTTGTCTCCACTCGACTATTAGTTTTGGATTATTCAGACTCATTATTCTAGTTTAGTTATTTCCTTTTGGGACTTGTTGTGTGGATGAGATTTAGTATATCTGTGACTTATGACCATATATATACCACATCTGAGTTTATATTTATATTACAGCGTACATGTGTATTATGGTATCTATATATTGGAGTTGTCATATACATACGACTGGCATGCTTACGTGTTTCTGCTCCTACGTATTTTGTGACTGGGGCATGACATGTTTTTGTGGTGGCCCATGCAGGTCGAGAGCATATTATCTCGGTTACGTCACTGTACCGAGCAAGCCTGCGCATAGGATTCTAATATAGGATCTCATCCACCTATTTATCACCTCCCTTGATTTTATTTCGCATTCTTATTTGATTGCTTGCATTGCATCTTGCTTGATCCCTTCTCAACGGCAATATTCTCTCGTGCTTGATAAGGATTAGGAAGGTGCCTTGTACTAGGTATATACACTCTAGTATTCAATAACACTATTAGTTAAATTTTTGTAAGTTTGGTAGTTTGCCTCATAACCTAGTATCACATAGTCCTTCTGACCAAGTAATAAAGTATAAATGAATGACACCAACTATATGCTTGCATAAGAAGATAGTGTTTATCTAGACTATAGAACTTTAGTGTTTATCTAGACTATAGAACTTTAGTGTTTATCTAGACTGTAGAACTTAGAGGCCCATACACCCATTTGGTTAATTTAGACTTAGACAAGAAATTAGTATGGCAACTGTAGAGGCACAACACCGATCTTCTTGGTGAACTTAAATTATTCTGTACCTTCCTCCATCATAATCAAGCATACTTATATTTTTTACTACCTCGACTTATGCTGCTATTATAGCCTAGTTTTGCAAGCTTATTCTTGTATTGAGCTTGTTCATGACATATGTATTATTGGGGGCCCACACTAATACATTGTCTAAATCAGAATCAGTGCATTATGGTCTGATCAACCTTAGTGCGCTTGGTTCACTCTTTATATCACTACTTTACGTGGATTAAGATATAGTTGACTCAACTTGTTAGACGAATATACTTGCCCACTAGACTGGTCAGAGCATATCATGTCAGGAACATAACTGTTATGATATAAACATACAAATAGGAATTTACCAAAATAAGATTTCAATCCACAACTGCCTTGGCAACTCCTATTCGAATTCTCTAATCCCTTTGAATCACGTACTTGTATTCTATCATCTCCTCCTTGAATTCTTTATTATTGTCTTCCATTTTTCCCTATTTTGGAAAGACGAACGTTCGTGCTTAGTATAAGTTTGATACATGGATAGTACTAGATATACCCCATAGGCCAAGCGCTCATGATGACAATAAAGGAAGTGTAGGCACAGGAAGTCGTAGATACAGGTACGACCTTTAGTTATATTTGTCATTGCATACTCATGACCCCCTTTATGACACAAGATCTTAGATATACAAATAGACGTAGAATTATATATAAGATAGTTTAGCAATTATGAGGATATATTGATATTCTACCCAGATGACATACACGTAATGCTAATAGATGACGCGAGTAGCAGTAGTAGTATTCTCCTCCTATTACTATCTTGCCCCTTGGGGTAGCCCATCTTCTCTTCCGTCTCCATTCCTTATCTCGTGCTTAAATCTTCCTATCGTAGTTGCGTCCTTCGTGCCATCATAGATTGTTGATTTACTTCAACCTCACCCTTATTTTCTTAGTTAAAAACATAAATAATTTAGTAAATGATTAACAACTAAAGAATGAGTTAATAATAATAACCCTTATGTATATGCACTATAGCAATATATGTATTCTTTTATTAAATTAACCCTTAAGTAGCATCATTTAGCCCAATAGGAATATGTTAGATTATTGAATTAGTTCATACTTCCAATAGTTTTATAAAGTTAGTCAAGACCTTAATTATTACCCTAAAACCTAGACCAAACCTAGGAAAGAGTTGAAGGCACTTGTTACGAACTGACAACTATGATAATTCGCTGGCGAAGTAGTGACAACTACAGCTAGACCGTTGTAGTAGAGTAGTCGAAGTATTTGCAGACATATTGGTCAGGTGGCATGCAGTATTAGACTACGATACTTGACGGTTACAGAAAAAAATCATAGTTATAAGATTCCAGACAAGTATCCCAAGATTCTCGACCCAATAAATAAATTCGTCTTACAACCTAGACAATAGCCTCAAGAGACTTTGACTACTAGTAGAATTCTTTTAAGTTGGGTAGTATAGATTTGTTTGTATGGACAATAAATGAGAAAGTGTTAGAATGGCAGACCATGACTTTAGGAAGCACTGCTAGATAGCAATGTCGTAGCAATAATGATTATTATGAATATGAGTTAGTGTCAATTTCGAGGACAAAATTTTTGTAAGTTGGGTAGATTGTAAACCCCCTCACCCAAAATAGGTATTTTGTGTGTGTTTTATATTATTACATTTATTATAGATTATTTTAAATATTGAATTTTTTTAGAGTATTCTCTTAGTTAATTAGAAAATAATTTTTTTGATATATTTACTTATATAAATATTTATTTAGAATCATTTTTAGGCTATTTTAGATTTTTGGATATTTTTCTAGAACTTTTGGGGAATTAAAACATAGAAAACGTAAATTTTTAGGACTTTCATGATTTACTATGAGACCATACTTGCATATTGTTCCTAACAAATATTTATTTTAGGTTAAAATATTTAATTATATTTTTCTGTAATTTATTTAGAATTTTAAGAAATTTATTTAGATTTTTGAAATTATTTAGGATTTATTTGGTTATATATAGTCTTAATATTATATAGATACTAATTTAGTGTTAATAGATATTAATAAGATTATATTTAAATTATTTATATTATCCTTAATTTTATTTAAGATTATAAATTATTGAGATAAACTCAAACTCTATTTTAAATTAATTCAAATCCTGAGCCTACTAGGAAAGCAACTTCATGCATATCCTATCCTTATTTAAACTGATCCTAATCATATCCAAATTAGCCAATCCTAGTCGTATTCAATTAAGTAGTGTCCAACATTATAAATACCTATTAGACTTATGGAATAAACTCTTCTTTCATATTTTTCTTCCCCAAACTCCTCTCTTTTTCGTCCAAAAATAGTTAAAATTCGTCATAAATTCAGCCTCATTTTCTAGTAGTTATGACGAATTAAAAAGACGATATCTCCTATCTCCGGACTCCAAATGCGCTCAGTTTTTTTTGTTAGAACAATATCAAGGTTAGTTTTCTGATTATACAAATTATTTTAATAATTCATGAACCTATTTTTCTAGAAAATTATAAAAGTGTCAGCTGTTCGAAATCAGACACATTTTGGTATTTTTGAGATTACGGGTGATCCCGAACTCGAAATTATGAACTGTTTGAAGTTTCGGAAAGTTGACATGATGAAATGACATAAAATTACTTTTCTAGAATTTAACATGCAAGTTTAGTCTACTGTAAAATTTGTGCAACATAGACGTAAATAGGAAACCACCAAAAACTATCATCTATTCGCCCTTGTGGCCATAACTCTTTACCGACTTATGATTTTATAAAACCGTCAATTCTGGCATTCATGTAGCGCTAAAATCTATAGGATTTTATACAAAAATCCAGGATTTGAGTCAGTTGACTTTTTGGTCAACGGATTGCCTCGATTTGTGTGTCACGGATCACAAATCAGTAAGGTTAATTTTCTTTGGACCAAAATTAGGGTTTAGTAATAAAATTAGATTATAATAAGATTAAAATACTATTTTAGGTTATTTTATTCAGAATTAAAATAGATTAAAATGGAGGAACCTATTCACCCACTTTTGTAGCCTAACTTGTTAAATTTATGTGACGGGTAGATCGAACGACGCATTGAGTTGGGACTTCATTCTTTTTCAGATCAGGTAAGATACCTTGCCAAATTATTTATAGTACTTTGCATGCTTATTTTATTTCTGTATATTTATTGTATTTCTGTATATTTCTTGCATGTGTAGTTTTCTTTCAATCATTACTATATATTATATATATTGACACACACATGGCACTTAGTATCATGAGAGGAAAATCAATAGGCATATGGGCTTTAACCACTCGGGTAAACCGTAGTAACTAGCACGAACTATGGTGGTCGTGTCCGATGGTCGCTACCCCCGAGGTATGTCGATTAATGGAATCACGAGGGTCGCTACCCCCGAGGTATGTCGGCTGATGATGTCCACTGATGTGTGTGTGAGTTGTAAGGATTAGATCGAGTAGCCTACCCTTGTCTATACGTCAAAAAGTTATCCTCATTTGTATTCATATAGATTGTCTTGTACAGCGTACTTATATATTTTTAAATATTATGCATGTTTACTGTATTTAAATTGGCTTGCTTCTATGTATCTTGTTACGTCCCTCTGAGGACCTGGTCCCTTTCCAGGTGTAGATGTTCATGACATTTCGCAGGAGCACGGATAAGGACTTACCACTTATCTCTTCCAAGGAGGTCTTACCTTCCGAGCATCAGTGATTATCTCTAGCGACTGATCGTTTCGCTAATACCTTTATATCATCATCTTATTTATATTAGAGATTTACCCTCCTCTCTTATTTTAGTATTGATATAGTCATTGGTAGTGGATTTGTCTCCACCCGACTATTAGTTTTGGATTATTTAGACTCATTATTCTAGTTTAGTTATTTCCTTTTGTGACTTGTTGTGTAGATGAGATTTAGTTTATCTGTGACTTATGAACATATTTATACCACATCTGAGTTTATATTTATATTACAGCGTACGTGTGTATTATGGTATCTATATATTGGAGTTGCTATATACATACGGCTGGCATGCTTACATGTTCCTGGTCCTACATATTTTGGGACTGGGGCGTGACACATGCCCCCCATCCCAGGAAGATGGTGTGGACTTTGACTCCCGATCTTCACGGTCGACCGGGAAAGATCTTGTACAACAAGGGATATGACCGGGGGGCCTATATGAGCCGTCCTTCGGGCCCTGTTATGCCCTTTAGGGGTTGCTGCCTGGTAGTGTCCCGAGTGAGGATAATTCGCTGATCCATCCGGTTCAGATATCGACCTTCTGTAATGACTTTATGGGGCAGAGAAGATGTACCCCAGGGTCAACCCTCGGACCAGTGGATGGCTTAGCCCGGGGAATCTTCGATGGGCCAGTATGACTGCCTGGGCCCTGAAGCACTTCCAGGTGGAGCTGGAAAATATTGGCTTGTTCGCGGCTATGAGTGCCACAAGTGTTGGGTTGCCTGTCAACCCTAACTTGTTCTTAGCGTTGATGGAGCGATACAATTCACTCACTGGGACTTTTGCCACTCCACTGGGTGAGTTAGGCTTAGCCCTTCATGAGATGGCAGAGATTTCAAGGCTGCTAATGGGGGACGCTCCTTATGAAGAGTATGTCCCTATAAACAGGGAATTGAGGGATACAAACCCTTGGACAGTGGCAGTGTATCAGGAGCTGATGAGCCACTACCTTGCCTGCACCACTTTCTACAAGGAGCCCTCTGATTTGGCTCACATCAACAAGTGGGCAACCTATCTCTTCTTCCACCAAGCCAGAAATGCTAAGCCGGACAAAGTGGTAGATAGCCGAGATAGGCCCTTGAACCTCCTGATCATGTTCAATGCTGATACGGTAGATGACCTTATCGAAGATGCAGGGGCTCCGGATCATATTTTTGACGAAGAGATAGGGGGTTATCCCGCAGGCACAAAAGCCTTCAGTTATATAAGGCATTGTCGTAAGCCTCTGTCAAAGGAAGCTCAACTGGCTGGCTTTCTCTCCGTCTGGCTACGCCGCTGGGTAGTGCCTGGCATCGCGTCTGCAGATCGCATCCATCACAATACCTTATGGTCCGCAGTGCATTTGGTGTTCGAAGCAAGACTGGGCCTACTTCTTGCTATGGTATGTAGAATACAAGCAGGCCTGAGGGCCCTTACTGATAGGCTTCTCGCTAATGAGACGCAGCGTGAAAGCTTTCCCAGGGTGGAATTACCATTCCTATACTTGATGGGATGGTTAATTCTTTACAACACTAGGGTGATGTCTCCCGGTTCTGCCAGCAGTTCGGGAAATAACTTCTTGTTGAATTACAAGAATTCTTCTTAGAACGTGGCGACCGTCACAGATTGCCGGCAGGCGTTAAATGTTGCCCACAGTTGGAAGCTCTTCTGTATCGTCCCACCTGTACATATCAATCAACAGGGGACAAAACTTAAGGATGAAGGTCGTGGGAGAACCATTCTTTCTCCTGAAGCCTTCTACTGGTTGGTCTACATTAGACCTTCTCACTTACTGTACAGAAGTGAGGATCATTGCTTCTTGGAGCCTTATCTGCCCAGTTGGTTCGCCAGACAGTTTGGGTATGACCAACTGCATGTGGAGAATACCATTACCAGCTTCAAGTCCAAAGGTGGACTTATTGATGGAGCCAGAGGGTGGCGGTACTTCATCACGGGCTGTACTGGTACAAATTTTGCCGTGCCCGCGACTTCTCTCTCCATGGAGTTGCGCATCCTTCACTCGTATGCGCAGTTCTATGCATCCATCAATACCTTCCATCACAATTTTGATGTGCGTGGAAGTTTTAGGATGCCCTCCCATAGGTCCACTGGAAGGGAGGATGTTTCGTCTGTTTCCTCGGATGAGAATGAAGACACCACCGGGGCAGACGAATTCTTGTTAATAATACCGAGAGGCGTAATAGCTCCGCTGGCAGAGCCTCTCATTATCACCCAGAAACGGAAGGCTTCCACTTCGAAAGAGCCTTCCCCTCGCAAGAAGAAGGTTGCCAGAGGTCCGAAAAGGGCTTCCACCAAGGGGGCTTCTAGGAGCGAGCCTGTCGTTTCTCCTATTAGGGATGATTCTTTGATCAGAGGTCCTTCGCCTTTTAGAGAGGGAACCTCTATAGTTCCGGCTGGCAGTGCCGGAGATTCTTTGCTCGAGATCGCTGCTTCTACTACTGCTTCTGGTAGTGCTATGAGATCGCCTTCGAGGCCGAGCATTTTAAGGATACCTTTATCCAGACAAATAATGGGAGTAACCCCTACTTCGTTTGTAAGTATTTCCAGCGAGATTCCACCCGATGAGCCTCGAGTGGATCTTGGTGACGACTGGGAAGACTATCCTCCAACGTTAGTTGGTGCACCCTCTTCCCCAGGTATGACAGCTCGCTTAGCATCATTAAGAAATAATTTAGCTGTACAGGCTGCGGACGCGACATATATACCATCGGCCATGGGTAAATATTGTTTTTACGCCTCTTTTAGGAAAATTAACATCAATTTGATATTAACTTTCTTTTGTCTTTTTCTCAGTTGAAGACATCTCTGGAGAGGGTGGAGCTGACGCAATATTTGATTTTGTTACGGATCATGTCGATGAAATGGCGGTGTTTGATACCGAAGGGGCATGCTTTGAAGCTGTCGATCCTTTATCTGCAGCATTTTTGGGTGTCGTCTCGCCCATAGCAGTCCAGATATCATCAGAGGAGGATGAGCCTATCATCGCGACTGTGCCTCCTTCGTTGAGTACGCCAGCAACTTCAACCGTTGCTGGTGTTCTTTCTTTTGTCGCACCATCTGTTGAGTCGACGGCCGTGGCAACGTCCTCCACGGTCATTCTTGGAAGGAGATTTCCTGGCATCACAGCCACTCCCAGCGTGCATCCGATCTTTGATATGCTGATTAAAAATTATACCAGCCTATTCTACCTTAGTTTGAAGGAGTTGATATCCATGGTGCTGGAGAAGAACATGAGCTTTGATAATCTGCTGACGTCCTCCTAGCTTACAATAGCGTCGATCAGAAATTTCCATGACGCTGGACGAGCTGATGCTCTAGAGCAAATAGTTAATGGTTTGGAACAACCTATTAACGAATATTTGCAATTATCTTGAGGCAACGTCGATGATATGATTCAGGCTGAGTACGACTCCTTGACTGCGAAACTTGCTGAACAGATGGAATCTCTGAATAAATCCATCCGGATACAGCAGCTAGAGATGGATAAAGAGTAGGTCGTCTTGGAGGAGGTTATTCCTCAGCTAACCCAGTGCGAGGCCGAGTGTGAGGGAAATGATTCGAGGGTCCATAAATTGGAAGACAAACTTGCTCAAGCAAAGGAGTGGGCTCTCCAGTCATCGGCAGCTCGAGATGTGCTGAAGGGCCGAATGGATACAACTCAGCGGAACTTGGCACGTGCGGGCGACATCCGTGCCGATTTTGTTCATGCTCGGTCCGAACTATCCCTTCTGAGTGATGATGAGGCACGACTGGAGCGGGCTCGCGCTAACATCTTGGACTCCAGGAATGAGAGGATGGCCGCTCTGGCAAAACAGATTCATGATTTGACTGCTCCTCCCCAATGATGTACTTTTTGCTTCTTTTTGTAACTCGCTCTTCCCGGAGATAATAAAGAGGCTTTATCTGACTTTTGGGGACCCATCATTTTTGAATATAAATGATAGGCTAGAGTGAAAATGATATCAGAGGTAATATGGACGTGATATACTTTCGGTAAGCTTCAGCTGGATATATCTATTCAGAGGTTATATGGATATGATAGAATATGATACAACTAAATTTGTATACAAAACACTATCAGAGGTAATATAGACGTGATAGGTTTTGAATTTGCAAATTAGTTAAACATATTTATTCAGAGGTCATAATAACATGATAGAATATGGTCCAACTAGTCTTTGTACATAGTATCGTCAGAATAAGATCTTCACCATACTCCGTTTAAGCAAGGGAGATTAAGCATAGTACTTCTTCAGGAATTTGCCGTTGATAGGAGCCATTATCAGATCTTCATTAGGCTTGGCTAATCTGTAAGCGCCATTTGAGAATGTCGTCTCAATCACATAAGGGCCCTCCCATTTGGGCTGGAATTTACCCTTACTCTTGTGAGTAATGATCATTGGCCTCCTCACAGCTAAAACTAGCTCACTAATTTTGAACACTCTTTCTTTCACTTTTTGATTAAAAGCTCTGGAGATGCGTGCCTGGTAGAATGCAATGCGCTGTTGAGCTTGAAGGCATTTCTCGTCTAATCCTTCTAGCTCTTGAAGCCGTCGTCGATCATTATCTTCCTGTGTCAACTCATTAGCCACTGCTATTCTGAGTGATGGAATTTGGATTTTAATGGGAGAACTGCTTCACACCCGTAGACTAATGAGAATGGGGTAGAACCCGTCGGTGTTCGTACCGTTGTGCGGTATACCCAGAGGAATTCTCCGAGCTTCTCATTCCAATCTCTTTTGTTCGAAGAGACAAACTTTTTCAAGAGTTTGATAATGGTTTTGTTAAAGGCTTTCGCCAAACCATTAGCAGCCGGATTATATGCCGTAGAGGCTATATTTTGTATCCGATTCTTATCACAAAATTGGTAAAACGTTTGGCTGATGAATTGGGGCCCGTTGTCATGAATTATCCTTTGGGGTATCCCAAAGCGATAAATGACATGGTACTTGATAAAGATGATCTCGTTGGATGTCTTTACCTCAGCAAGGGGGATTGCCTCCGCCCATTTAGAGAAATAATCGGTGATAGCCAATATGAACCGATGTCCTCTGGAAGATGACGGGTGAATAGGACCAATGATATCCATACCCCATGCTTTGAAGGGTCATGATGAAATGGTAGGATATAGATACTCAGAAGGTTGATGTATAAAATCTGCATGAATCTGACAGGCTTTGCACTGTCTTGCATATTTTACTGCATCTGCGATCATAGTAGGCCAGTAGTAGCCCATCCTCCTGATACGATCCTGTAACTTAGGACCGGGTTGATGTGCACCACATACACCGTCATGAGCTTCATGGATAACCCGCTTTACATCATCATCGAAGAGACATCGTAGCAGTAGTCCATCGTATGTTCGACGATATAAACTTTGTGAAGAAGCATCAAAATAGAAGCGTAATGATCGTCTTTTGATAGACACTGCTTCTTTAGGATCCTCTGGTAAAATTTTGTATGCCACAAAATCTATAAAGGGACTTCTCCAGTCTCTCTTAGGAGGAACCGTGCTTGCGGTGTAGCTGCATTCAGGGTGAAAGTTATTTTTCACACAGAACAGATCTCTGTTGAGAAGTGTCACCGAGTTCTGCCTCTTTATAGGAATAGCTAGATCTGTAGCTAAACTGGCCAGAGCATCAGCTTCCAAATTTTGAAATCGGGGCACATGTTCTAGGAAGAATCCTTTAAAAGACATGGCTATCTCGATCGTTGCTTGGTGATAAGGAATGAGGTCTGGATTGCGGACTTCATATACTCCTCTGACCTGATTGACGATCAGCTGAGAATTACCAAAAGCTTCCAGGTATTCAACCTCTAATTCTTTAGCGACCTAAAGCCCGATTAGTAGAGCATTATACTCTGCCACATTATTAGAGCAGGGCTCGCTAAGAGAATATGCTCGGTAGATGACGAGTTTATCAGGAGTTACCAGGACAATTCCTACTCCTGAAACCATGTTTCCCTTGGGACCAGTCCTGGAGGCGCCATCGAAGAATAGCTGCCATGTATCACCTTTCATTGCAGAGTTACATTCTGCAACTTCGTCGGAAATGTCCTCGTATAGTTTGGAGGTTTCCGGAATTGGATGAGCATCTAAGAAATTAGCCAAGGCCTGACCCTTTATGGACTTATGAGGGATGTACACCATATCATACAGTGTTAATAACATCGCCCAAGTCGTGAGTCAAGGATTAAGGACACTCGGCTTATTCATCAATACCCGAAGAGGATTGAATCTGGAGATGATATGAATAGTTTGGCCTGTGACATAATGTCGCGTCTTCTGAATGGCAAACATTAGGGCCAAGCATTCTTTTTCCACTGGATTATACCGGTGTTCAGCTCCTGCCATCATCCTGCTTAGGTAGGAGATAGCCTGTTCATGACCCTCATTGTTCTTCTGTGCGAGGAGAGCTCCCAAAGAATGATACATTACTCGAACATATAGCAAAATTGGTTTTTCTATGACGGGAGGCACCATAACTGGAGGATTAGTGAGATAGCGTTTGATATTATTAAACGCTTGTTGATAGGCTTTGTCCCATATAAAGGACACACCTTTTTTCATCAGACGGGAAAAAGGTTGACATCTCCCAGAAAGGTTGGATATGAATCTCCTGATATAAGCTAGATAACCTTGAAATCCCCTGAGTTCCCTCAAATTACGGGGAGGTCGCATCTCTAGGATAGCCTTTACTTTATCAGGGTCGACTTGAATGCCTTTAGCGGTAATGACAAATCCTAGGAATTTGCCACTAGATACACCGAGAAAGGACTTTGTAGGGTTCATTTTGAGCTGATATTGGCACATCAACTCGAATACTGTCTTCAAGTCTTGGATGTGAGTACCCTTGAGGCAGCTTTTGACAGCGATGTCATCTACGTAACATTCCACTGTTTTGCGTAGATGCTCATAAAATATGTTACTCATAGCTCGCTGATATATAGCCCCGGCATTCTTCAATCCAAAAGGCATGACTGTGTAGCAATTCACCCCCAGTGGTGTACGAAAGGCAGTATGCTTCTCGTCTTCAGGATCCATCTTGATCTGATTGTACCCTGAGAATCCGTCCATGAAAGACATGCGTTCAAAACCATAGGTATTGGTGATCATGACGTCTGTGATGGGAAGAGGAAACTCATACTTGGGAAAGGCTGCATTGAGATCTCGGAAGTCGATACAAATGCGAACTTTCCCACTTTTCTTTATGACCGGGATAACATTAGGGAGCCAATCATGATGTTGTTCTTCCCGGATGAACCTGCAGGCTATCAACTGTAACACCCCGTTCCGTTCTAACGGACTGCCAACTCAATCGGCAAAAGTGCAACTGTCCCGACCCGCTTTACCTCAAAAGAGAAGCAAAGAATATCCAGACTTGTCCCTACAGGAATCCGGCTTGGACTTTCAGAGGCTTGCTCAGACGTATCGTTCTACCGAGGCGAATCATCACTAAGGTGGGTGGCTACGGTGAACTTGTCTTTGCTTAGCCAGCACATATAAAATCTAGAATATTTATGCTAGTCGCTAGGTGATTCACCCCCTACATGCTAATAAATCTAATGCACCTAGCTAAGGGAATAATCCTAACTTGTATTGCTTGCTAGAACATGGAAATGAAATACTGCTTATGTACAGACCCTCGCATGCTAAGTCCCTTAACGGTTTTATTTCTCGGCTTACCTTCGGGTCCGAGCAAACGTGCATGTTTATGTTCCTTAGAAACGCATGCTTGTCTGCTTGAATGTTACCGTGTTTTCATACAAACCCCGGAAGACTACTACGTAGTCGTTCCGTGCCTGAACGAACCTGCAAGTATCCGGGACCGTTAGGTCACCAAGGCAATTTCCGAACCAGGGAATTTGCACCATGACTGAATAAATCACTGAATCACAGCTCGCGGAGCAAACTACTGAATCAACTAGCCTGGCAAGCCCTACTGAATCACTGAATCCTGCCTCAACAAGTTCTGTATATATACTGCATCGAACTTGTTCCATACCGGACTTGTTCAATATATACATATACTGCATCGAACTTGTTCCTGTACCAGACTGAGACCCTGACCTGCATGTCGCGGACAACTCGAAAATGAGGTATAGTTCCACGGGAGGTCACCGGGGCACTGGGACCGTTCCGATCCGGATGGAACTGCATAATAGTCTACTGCATCTGGACAGGATGGTCTGCAACCACCACTGCATCTTTGTTGCTTACCATCCTCGTTCAAGACTATAACGAACTGCACGATAGTCTACTGCATCTGGACAGGATGGTCTGCAACCACCACTGCATCTTTGTTGCTTTCCTTCCTTGTTCAAGACTATAACTGGTCCTTTATGGCTAAGCCAGCGACTCATGTTCATGTAGATAGGTTATCCTCGCTTAGCGGCTATCCGCGTGCGAGTCACTGCATCGCATAAATGAACAACTAAACACCTGAACGATCATGTTAAAATGACCCTCCTGTTTGCATATGCTTACCTCCTGAATGTCTATACATGCCTCTGCTCGAATTTATACTGTTTGCCTCAATGTTTGCCTTGGACAGGGAAGGAGATGGTAAGTTGGTAAGTCTCGCCGTGTTTCCTCTAACATCGCACGGTGCACTGCCCGACACGTTAGGCTATTCAATATCTGCATGAAACTGATCCTAAGGCAACTAGAAAGATAACTTAATAGTTGTGCACGGAACCTGTATTACGTGTTTGGATTTGTCGAGCGGGCGAGTAGCTTCCCCACCAGTGCATTCAATGTACTGATAATCCACCAGTTTGTATGTAGGGTGCGGGAGAACCTCGTCCGGTGTGGACGCCTCCTTCGTGCGTGCTAAGGCCAGGAGTTCCCTCTGAAGCCTTGCAACGGTGCGTCCGGGACTGAAGCACATATACAAGACATAAGTTATGAACATCGTCTGACCATCGCCTGTACAATCATTTCCACAGTTGTAGCCACTTGGCACGCTTTTACTGTTTCAGAGAGAGAGGCTTGAGCAACTTGTAATCTCGGCTATACGTCGCCTGTAACACAAGTTTATATCAATAAAAGAGCTTGCTTTACTTTAACTTGTGTTTCTATGCTTCCGCTATATTTGTCGACTCAGTGAACCTGTTACCGAATCGCTATGCGTTCCTAAACTCCGCTGCACTCGGACAATCTGTGCGACTCTGTGGCTTAGACTCTTGCCGCCAGCCAATGAACCATGGCCTTGCACGGGCGTGGATCACGCTCGTGCGGCATCACGCCCGGATAGGTTAAGCGATCGTTCCGCGGGAGCGCTGGCGAGGGTGATTCCCGCCTAGCGGGAACGGCCGATTTGCCTGTGGAAGATCGGGGCGTGACATCAACTTCTTGATTTCAGCTTCAATGGCATCCATCATATCCGGGCGGAACCGGCATTGGTGCTGCTTTACAGGTTTTGAATTGGGCAGTATGTTGAGTTTGTGGGTAGCCACTTTTGGATCAAGACCTGGCATATCCTCATAATTCTACGCAAAGACGTCGATATATTCTTTTATCAGCTGGATCATCTCTTTTTTTTCTTCTTCGGAAAGATTGTTACTGATAAATATCGGCTTGGTGAAAGTTTATCGCCAACATCGATTTGGATAACTTTATCTTCAGTGGGCAGTTCTCTCTGCTCGAACCGAAGTTCCCATTGTGTATCCATTTGCTGTGCCCAGGAGTCATTTTCAAACGGTTCAGATTCCTGTTTGTCTGCTTCGAAAGAATCTGTTAATACCGTATTTGCTGACAATGCTCGTTCGAGATTATCGTATGAGTCGGAGGACAATGAACCATCCTGAGAAGAGAAAAAGGCATCCTCACTTGACTCAGAAGTTATAAGAGACGTAGTATACCCTAACCCGAAGTGAGTTCGTTGATGGTAGGGATCGCCATGCAATGGCATTCGCCTGCCTTTCCCATAGTTGAGGCCTAGCTCTGACTTCAGGTCATAACCCATGCTTTGCATAATCTTCAAAGCTTGTGGGCTATATCTGTGGACCTGCATTTTCCCAGCATCAGACTCGTGAGAATCTTCTTGTACAATCGGTCTGCTCCGCATGCGACCGAAGACTATTGGATGCTGATTATTGCGAGTAGGCAGGATAATAAAGATAGAATCTTCATGTGGCCCGTATGTCGTGATGATATTAGATGTTGACGCTACCTCCCACAAATACGGATGATAGGAGTCTATAGCTTCCAGGAATTTTTGTGCCATAGGCTCTATATCGTTATGAGGTGAGTATTCCTGATTTGGAAATTGAGCGTCAGAATACTGGAAAAGAAAATCTTTATTATTGTCAGAAACCACGTTCCCGGTTGTATTTACATCAGTCGGCTGCGTGCTGAGCCAAAGGTTGATGACCAAAGGTGGAGGCTTCTAGTTAAGAGTGATCACTAAGGGATCACTTCCTCCTCCTGATTTGGTTTTTTTCAAGTGAATAGCCATGGGTTCCATGACTTTCGGACGGGTAGTACGCCCTTTCACCTGGTTTGACAGAGGTTGCTCAGCAGATGGTTCTCCTGGCTCCCGGTAGGATTTCTCCTCCGTCTTGCCTGATACCTCCTTCATGTAGTCTTAGGTGTACAACATGGAATTGGAATAGTAGGACTCAACTCCTTTGAACGGGTTGAGGTCAGCAAACTCTATTTTACTGTTCCTTGGGCATCTACATATTTGAAGCATTAATGTAGAGTCGAAGGAACAATGTTGTGATCGTGGATCCAAGGTCTGCCGAACAAAATATTGTAGGACACCTCCAAATCAATGACGTAGCAAGTAGCCACTGATCTAAGGTCCCCAATCTGGATCCTCAGACGAATTTTCCCCAACGGCTTACTTTTTCTGGTGTTGAAGCCGACGATTGTAGTGGTGGTGTAAGCCAGTTCGCTTGTAGGAATCCTCAACGGCCTGAGCAGACTATGAGTGATGATGTTGATCGACGATCCCAGATCTATGTGAATCCGGTCTACCTCCATGGAACAAACGTATCCGGTATAATAGAGGGGTCTGTCATGCTAGTTATGTTTCAACAGCATGTCTTCTTGAGTGAAAGTGATGTTAGGGACCACTTCCATTACGCTATGACATTGAGGACATGCCACAGGCTCTTTGTCGGGGGACTTGGGCTGGGTCAAGCATATGTCCGCCTGCATTAAAGCTTCGCTCAAGGCTTGACGAGTGTCTTTGGATAGCCTAAGCAGCTCAAAAATGGACAGTCTGGCTGGAGTATTATCCAATTGGGCCAGGATGTCGAAGTTATATGGCTTCTCCAAACCTTTATTTTGAATATTCTTCAAAGGTTTATCAAAGCGCACTTCTTTCTGCTTGCCCTTGTCTGCCGAAGTTGGTCTAGAAGGACCTGCCTCCAGTATGACAGGTTCAGGCTCTGGAAGTTTGGCAGCTGAAGCGTCTACCGTTGTTTCTTCCTGATTTTCTCCATAGTCCTTGAGGAAGGCTTTCCCTGAACGGGTTCCGGTAGCCAAAGCCTCTTCTTCTGATGTCGGGTATATTGCAACCATATGGCATGGTTTGTACCTTGAGTTCTTTTTAGATTTAGCCTTAGCAGCTTGAGTCCCTTCCTCAATCTCTGACACCAGATCAGGATGAACCCACATAATCTCACCACGCTGGGTAGTAAGGGGTACCAAGTCATAGTTTTGACCCCTGGCCGGAGGGAGATTAACAATGTTCATCATCGTCTGGGGAATAGGTACTATACCATCCGGGACTTCTTGAGGGGGCAGATTGCCGAATTGGAGAGAGATCATGTTGGCAATGACCATCTTCTCGTTATTGTGCAGAGTGATAGCCTTGGCGTTGATCAGCACCTGGATTTTCCTTTTTAGTATATAACACGCCTTTGTAGGATGATGTATTTACCTGTGGAAAATATAGTACTTAGGGTTATTGGTACTGCCGACTTCATTAGGCCGCTTTACCTCGGGGAGGGTGAGCTTGCCGTTGTTGACTAGACAATCGAATATGCACAGAATATCGTCGTCGTCAAAAGAATATTCTTTCTTAGGCCTAGAAGTCCCAGGATTTGTCTGCGTAGTCCCAGGAGTATGTTGTCTGGACGTGTTGATCGCCATAGCTTCCTTTCCTTTGGAACCACGAGGATGGTCGCTATTGGAGGATGACCGCATCCCTATTTTAGAGGTAAAGATCATGATTCCATTGTCATGCGCCTTCCGACTGTTGTCTTCAGCGGCTACCGTTGAGATGATAAACGAGGGCCAATCATGGAACTGATATGGTTCTGTGAACACCGAGATCATTGGAAGCAGGTTCTTCCTACAAATGTCAACCAAGGCTGAATTTGGAACTCCGGGAGGCATCTGCAAAGTGGCCTGACAAAAATATTCGATAAAAGTACGAACATTCTCTTTCTTCTTCTGCTTCACTTCGATGAGCGAGGACATAGACATGTCCATCCCTCCTTTGTAGAATTGAGCGAAGAACATAGTCTTGAAATCTTCAAAGGAAGTAATGCAATTGTCCGCAAGACTACGGTACCATTGATAGGCCACTCCAGACAGACAGCCCTTAAATACTCGAGTGAGAAGGGAGTCATTCCCTTGCAGCAACACCGTCACCATGCTAAAGTAGTTCATGTACTGGCTCAGTGACGTCTTTCCCTCAAACAAAACCATAGCCTGTGGCTTATACTTTGGAGGGAAAGGGATCTCGTCCCAGATAGCTGGGTAAGGCTGGTTGATTTCCAATTTCTTGAGCTGGTCCTTATGCTTCAAGGTATCAAATTGGGCTTTCAACTCCCGAACTGCCTGCATCGGATCTTCAGCTGGGAAAGGGACCGCAGAGAGATGAGAGGTCGGTTGTATTATAACTCCAACAGGAGGCAATATATTCTCCGGGTTTAGAGGTGGATGAGCCGTTGACTCTTGATTTGGAGCCGGCTCTTGGCTTGTGTTGGATGGTGGCATGTCCACCCCCACACATAGTTGAGTTGGAGGAACCGATGCTTGAGCTATGGTAGCTGCATGTTGAGTCAGCATCATCTGGTACATGTTCTCCATCATGGAGTGCATCTCTTTTAGCGATGCCTCCAATACAGCGATACGTTGCTCAGTACTCCCTAACGGGGAAGCTTCTTCATGTTCGTCTCCGATGGCATAGACTCCCATTTCTCTGGGTGCTACTGAGGGATTAATATAGACCTCTGTGGAGATTGAGTCTATACTATCAGTATCACATTCAGGAAACTGACGATCCCCAGTGTCGGAATCGGAAGAATATGAAGCCGATTGTCACAACTTCGAGCGAGTATTCCGAAAGACACCTACTTCAATATTCTCCAGGAGTCTATCAAATCTTCTTTGGCTTGGAGTTCTAGAGGGGTGACATCTTGAACTTGACCTTCCTCTAGGAATGTGTGAAGCCATGTTCATTGATGCGAATGTAGGATCTTCTTTCTGTAAGGGCACAGAGTAGTTCAACTGGTCAAAATTTGACCGTTTTGCCTTAGAGCAGCAGTAGTTAACTACAACTTTATGACTATTACAACAGTGCTCCCTAGGGGATGTAATAGACATATTAGAAGATCCCCTGTCTTTGCGCTTTTGGATTAAGAAATCACGCAAGTCAGGAGGATTAACAGGAGAAGAAGAAGAAGGCTTATTTTGCCTTTTTATATCAGTTGGGGTATGGAGATTGGGAATCATAACTCTCTCTGCCATAAGAATACAGCAGTTCAGCCATGAGAGTAGCGTATGATCCGTCATCAATCTGAGGAGCGTATGTTCCCGTGAACCGGGTCTTCTTTACGCTAAGAGGCTTGTCCTGGCATAATCTAAAGTTTTGCACAGGTTGGCATAAAACCGAAGAAGTTCTCAATCGGTCGTCAGTATTCCGCATAATTTGAAAAACGGACAAATTCTTCTATTTATGGCGTAAAAGCCGAAAAGTCAGGAAATTCGCCACTTGTTTTCCCTTGTGGTGATTGCAAGGACCATCTACCTCCTTATAGGCGGGAGATATATTTTTACGCGCGGGGCGCGGTTGGAATTTCTGAATTGGCGCTGAGGCATTGTCAGAAATTTTGTCTGCCATGTCATAGACGGGAGACAGAGTTTTACGCGCGGGGCGTGGAGTAGACTTCTGGATTGGCACTGAGGCACTGCCAGAAGCTTTGTCCGCCACGTCACAGACGGAAGACAAAGTTTTACGAGCAGGGCGCGGAGTAGACTTCTGGATTGGCACTGAGGTATTCCCAAAAGCTTTGTCTGCCACATCACAGACGGGAGACAGAGTTTTACGTGCAGGGCGCAGAGTAGACTTCTGGATTGGCACTGAGGCATTCCCAGAAGCTTTGTCTGCCATGTCACAGACGGGAGACAGAGTTTTATGCGCGGGGCGGGGAGGTTGCGATGTTACAACCTCGTTGGTCTGAGAGAGAGAGCCCGCAGGAAGGGTAGAGGATGTCCGAGGCATCCATACTTTATGCAACTTCCTGTTGTCCTGGACAGAGAGGGAACGAGAGCCACCCCCTACGCGAAGCATGTCTTCATAAGCAGATTGGTTAAATTGGATGACCAGAGTCTTCTTCGTTGATCCGACGGATACAGCATCATATTGAGCAATGGCTTTTTTGTCAGATGAGAAAGTAGTCCCCAGCAGAGTCGCCATCTTGTGTTTGATAATAAACGAAAGAAACTGAAACTAGGTTTATACGAAACCCTTTCTTTGGTTTACAAACAAGAAAAAGAAATGCAATCAATCCTATACGAGGATGTTAAGTACAAAAGTTTGATTCTGGGGAAATATTGCTATAGGAGTCTGATCTGCGGTCGATCACTTTGTCCCTTGGACCATACGATGACGAGGAAGTGTTGTAGAAGACGAAAAAGAAGCTTCAAAGACTACAGGAGGGATTAAACTCTCGTTGCCAAAGTAGTCAATCAAGACTCTCTGGATATACTCTCTCTCTCTCTCTCTGATCTTGACCTCTGAATGTTTTCAGACCTTGGATTCGACGACCCTCTTGCAAAATCTTTGACCCCGGACCTCCGTGGACGGAGGTCTCAATTTATAGGGTTCAAGCACAGTCAAC